>JBBPBX010015060.1:0-15000 GCA_038048925.1 Garcialebias charrua
GTTGAGGTCAACAGCACGCCATCCCCACCATAAATGGTGTTGGTCGCGTACCGCTTTCCCCCCCTGAGACGCCGGATGGTGGACCAGAATCGCCTCGAAGCCGTACGGAAGTCATTCTCCATGGCCTCTCCGAACTCCTCCCACGCCCGAGTTTTTGCCTCAGCAACCACCCGAGCCGCATGCCGCTTGGACTGCCGGTACCTATCTGCTGCTTCCGGGGTCCCACAGGCTAAAAAGGCCCAATAGGACTCCTTCTTCAGCTTGACAGCATCCCTCACCGCCGGTGTCCACCACCGGGTTCGAGGGTTGCCACCACGACAGGCACCAACAACCTTGCGGCCACAACTCCGATAAGCTGCCTCGACAATAGAGGCGCGAAACATGGTCCACTCGGGCTCAATGTCCCCCGCCTCCCTCGGAACGTGTTCAAAGCTCTCCCGGAGGTGGGAGTTAAAGCTCCGTCTTACGGGAGACTCTGCCAGACGTTCCCAGCAGACCCTCACAATACGTTTGGGTCTGCCAGGTCTGACCGGCATCCTCCCCCACCATCGGAGCCAACTCACCACCAGGTAGTGGTCAGTGGACAGCTCCGCCCCTCTCTTCACCCGAGTGTCCAGGACATGCGGCCGCAGATCAGATGAGACGACAACAAAGTCGATCATTGAACTACGACCTAGGGTGTCCTGGTGCCAAGAGCACATATGGACACCCTTATGCCTGAACATGGTGTTTGTTATGGACAATCCATGACGAGCACAGAAGTCCAACAACAGAACACCACTCGGGTTCAGATCAGGGGGGCCGTTCCTCCCAACCACACCCCTCCAGGTCTCACTGTCATTGCCCACGTGAGCGTTGAAGTCCCCCAGCAGAACAAGGGAGTCCCCAGGAGGCGCACCCTCCAATACCCCCTCCAAGGACTCCAAAAAGGGTGGGTAATCTGCGCTGCCGTTCGGCGCATAGGCACAAACAACAGTCAGAGCCCGTCCCCCCACACGTAGGCGAAGGGAGGCTACCCTCTCGTTCACCGGGGTGAACCCCAACGTACAGGCACCGAGATGGGGGGCAACAAGTATGCCCACTCCTGCTCGGCGCCTCTCACCAGGGGCAACTCCAGAGTGGAAGAGTGTCCAACCCCTCTCAAGGAAACTGGTTCCAGAGCCAGAGCCATGCGTTGAGGTGAGTCCGACTATTTCTAGCCGGAACCTCTCAACCTCACACACTAGCTCAGGCTCCTTCCCCACCAGAGAGGTGACATTCCATGTCCCAATGGCCAGCTTCTGTAGCCGAGGATCAGACCGCCAGGGTCCCCGCCCTCGGCCACCACCCATTCCACAATGCACCCGACCCCTTTGGCCCCTCCCACAGGTGGTGAGCCTATGGGAAGGGGGACCCACGTCTCCTCTTCGGGCTGTGCCCGGCCGAGCTCCATGGGTGAAAGCCCGGCCACCAGGCGCTCGCCAACGTGCCCCTCCTCCGGGCCTGGCTCCAGAGTGGGGCCCCGGTGACCCGCGTCCGGGCGAGGGAACATTGTTTCCATTTATATTACTCATCATAAGGGGTCTTGTGGGCTGCGCTTTGTCTCGTCCCTCACCTAGGACCTGTCTGCCTTGGGTGACCCTACTAGGGGCATAAAGCCCCTGACAGCATAGCTCCTAGGATCATTGGGACACTCAAACCCCTCCACCACGGTAAGGTGGCAGCCCAGGGAGGGATCCCACATGATAACCAGTTGAAAACCAGTTCAACTAAAAGCATGTAAGAATGTGAAACTGCTGTAAGTTGCACAAGTACCGCTCAATATTTCTCTGGTGGAAGTGGTGCAAATAAAATAAGATCCAATGTGAAGCCAGTCTGATGACATTTTCTGTCCAAAATATTTGGTGAGTTGCACCACGCTCAACTTACTGTGGACTGTCTTATCAGAAGATCTTTTTTGACATTGCACTGGGGTACAACGGGAATATGTACGCACAGTCATCCGAAAGAAGGACTAAGTGTACGAAGCTGCAGCTAGTTATCAACGCGGCCATCTTATTCCTTATCAGAATAATAATCTTAGATATGAAAAGGGGAAGAACCATGAGGGTAGATAGTGGTATTACAAAAAAGATCTTTCACATCTTGTCTATTAGGACACGATTTGAGACATCAAAAAACTCTACCAGCAAGCACAGTTAAAACAAATTACATATGCATTTGAGGTCGAGGTGGTTGAGATTAGTCCATGAGCCTTTTTCAGATCAGCCACAGTTTCTGATGATGTTGATTCAGCCAGCAGTTCTGATAAGTTTTCACAGAAATTTCTCGGGGGGGGGGATAGATGCAGTTGTTGTCCTCGGTTCCTCATGACCCAGGAGAAATTTGATAGTCAGCCCATTTCCAAGGCTGTTGGGGAGTCAGATTCAGATAAGCTGATTGTTGATTTTCTTCAGGCAGACAGATTTTTCCTGCAGCCTTGGAGTCCATCTGGACGATCCAGTTTCCAAAATGGTCTAATTGTGGGAATCCATTCCACTGATCCATGCTATGAACCTTCCTCAAGGTCGAACCCACCACGCTGACGAGTCCCAGTAGCCGCCGGTAGCCTGCGATTCTCAAAATCGCCTCCACCTTACGGTTAAGCTCGTAAATCAGCTGATTTAGCTAGACCACGGCACGGATCAAACTTTCACACTGACTCGGGAGCTTTGTCATGGCCGAAACTGCTCTCGAAGTCTTCCTCAGTTTCCGATAGAACAGACCTCCGCCGATGCCAAAAAGCAAAGCGCCTGCCATCATAAATCCAATTATGTAAATATCTTCAACGTCCTCCACAGACAGGACTGAGAGACACATCACTTTCCACTCTCCCCAGGAATCCATGACGTAACCTCCAGAGTGTGTCTGTGCTGGGCAAGCTGGTTCTCCCAGACCTTGTAGTTTTGTTGAAAAAATCTCATCAATAGAGTTGATCGTCCATGATACCAAATCCATAATCTCAATTTACGTTCGAGAGATGAGCACAGAGGAGCTGCAAACACACAGAGAGCGAAGCAGGGAGAAGGGAAACGAGGGAGCAAAGGCAGAAGCAGCCACCTGCGACCAGAGCGAGGGAGGAAAAAAATTATGGACAGAACCACATTCTAGGGAACAAAGGGTTCAACATTTTTATGTGACTTGGATGTCAAGCTGGAGAATAGATGCTGTTTTAACAATTATCCAACATTATTCAAGGAGGGCAGCCCAACAGACCCACCTGCCTTGACAAAGATCATGGCATGTGAATAAATTAATTATCTGTACATTATTTCATGTGCCCAGTTTAGCACAGCAGGCAAATAAACCAAGAGTAAACACTGAAGGTGAACGGTCCATTTAAAGTCTAGGCCTCAACTTGACTGAGATGCTATGAGGTGACCTGAAGAGCTGCACAGAAGCAAATGTCTGCAGACGTCAATAAACTGAAGCAATCAATGCTGGAAAGGAAGTGGGGAAAAATTCCTCCACAACCATGTGAGCAGCTGATATGCCATTCCAAACCCCACTGCTGAGAGTTACTGCTGGTAAATGATCTACAAGCTGATGGACCTTGCTGCATAGTTTGTTTTAACGGGTTTTTTCAGCTCGTCTTCACTTTTCTTTAATATAAATATACATGGAGGAATCAGGTGTGCCTGTGTTTACACCTGAAATTAAAGTCAAATAATTGTTTTGTGTGTCCCAAGACATAAAAACTCAAGACCTAGTAGGGCACGTGCTTTTGTGTCCTCATGGTAGTATATGATTTCTGTATGCTATCATTTACTGGCTGGACCTGTTCCCATTGTGTAGTTCTATTTAAACCTCTCCCAGACATTTAGGCAAAATTAAAATGTAACTAGATCCCTCATGTCAGCAGGTAGACAACAACAGGCCAACACTTACAGGTTACAGGGACACTTACGGTAAACGTATTTTCCATCTACAGTCAGAGTGAGCTGGGACAAAAACAGCAAAACAAGAAGAACATGGTCTGATGTCCAAAGAGAATCAAGTATTAATAATGCATTTAGTTCAGAGAGCGTTCAAAACTAAACTGTAAAGACACTAAAGCTGGTTCTGGGGACAAAATAAACACTGCTGTAGCAGTTTTCTTTTTCAACAAAATCCTTCAACAGAAATGTGTTTACCTTTCAGACCAGACATGGAAGCTGTGGTTTTCAACTTGATTTGACAAACTTGGTTCATAGTATAATGTACAGTGCTGATGAATTAAAAGGCAAATTCATAATAAAACTCAAGTCTTGTTTTGTAAATGCATTAGCTCCAGAAGCTCATAAACTGAATGAATAGATTTATAACTACCGGTACTCTTTAGAGTGCCTCAGGTCTTCTGCAGAGCATTATTTACCTTGCTGTGGGTGTGGTGGTTTGCACCAGCTGCAGCCTGAAATTCCTCACTCTGCTTCTTCACAAGTTACATGCTAATTCTAAAGTCTGAATTTATTTAAATCTGTCTGTGAGTTTGTGTCAAATGACCTCTTTAAGACTGTAAAAGGTGAGTTAGGTCGGTGGAGAAAAACATACAAACTTCCGAATCTTTCTTAATGAGATCTACCGGTATTTTGTTTGAAAGCAGAAGAGCTGCCTGTCACCTGAATGAGTTCACCTGTTTTCATCATTGAACGTTTACAAATCATTCCCTCTATTCAGATCCATGTTTCCTCCAGGTTTTACAGCACTTCTTCCAGTTTTGATGCCATTTCAACAATTTATATCAAAGCGTTTAGCTCATTCCTATTCGTACTATTTTTACTTTTTAAATTATTCATCTTTGTCGGCCATGTTTTTATCTTTTAAACTGAATGGAGCTCTCTCCACATCCTTCAAACTCTGTGCCGTTTACAACCTGTTACAGCTCATTTCAACTTCCTTTGGCTTCGGTCTGCTCATTTCAGCTGATTTGGGGGGTTTCAGCTTCTTTCAGTTAAATTCAGTTTTATTCCTGATTTTTCAACTACCTTTTAGGCATTTTTCTTCTAATTTTAGCCTTTTTTCTGCTATTTTTTTTACTTCTGCCTTCTGTGCTCCATTTACTCTTTCTACTACCTGTCATTTCAGCTTTTTACTGCAATTTAAGTGTCTTTTCTGTTCATTTCATCCATCCACCCATCATCTTTATTCACTTCTTTCATCAGAGCCCAGGTGTGTTTTCAGCATGAACACATAAGTGGTGTGTCCTGACTGACCCCTCCATCAGTACGAGAGGAGCTGCTCCTGGCTGTGTGCTCGTGTATGTTTTGTACCTTCTCGGCCTCCTGGTTGCAGCGCTCCACTCGGGTTGTGTATTTGCGGACTTCCTCCTGCGACTTGGTTGGGTCAGCCTTGGCGTGCGTTTCCCTGGTAACAGCTGTCCACTCCTCCCTCCTGGCCTGGTGGTAGCTCTTCTTACTAGACTCCATCTTGACACACACATTTGACTTTCAGCTAAGTGTAGAAGAAGTGGTCCTCATTTAAAACTTCTCCAGACCCCTCAGGTGACCCTCACCTCCTTCAGTTTGCGGACCCAGGGTTTCTGAGCTTTTCTGAAGCCGTCCTCTGCATCTTTAGTCTCCTTGAAGCCTCCCATCATTTGCTTGTTGAAAGCCTCTTTCTGCCAGTTGTGAACCTTCTTGCTGTCCTCGCCCGCCAGCCGCTCCCGCAGCTCCATGTGCATTTCGCTGAGGCGGTCAGCCGCCTGCATGAAGGCATGCCACGCCTTCTCCAGGGTCCCGTACTGAGGTCCTGATGAAGAGCACGGAGGACAGAGTCAGATATGTACCATCAACTTCAAATAGTTCAGAAAAAAAAGTGCCTCTGCAACCGATTTCTCTTTAAAATTAATAAGTTTGAATTCATTTTAAACTATTATCTACAGATTTTTAATTAACAGATTAGTACAGTGTAGTGTGCAGAGATTTCACCTTTTGGAATAAAAATATTTCGAAATTAGAAAATGAAACAAACATTTGCAGTTTACAGCATCTACATTTTCAGAATTAAAAGTTTTACGAGTCTAACAAATACCACAAATCATCCCTCATTTCTTTTTCTATTCTAAGGAGACAGATTCTAGTGATCAATAGTTTATGTTTTCTGAAGGTTTTTAAAGTTTTATTTGGATTTTGACTGCTTTTGTAGTTATTTTTGGTTTTAATAAAAATAATAATAATGAATTTAATTTATAATGCACTTTTCATTAATGAAAATCTCAAAGTGCTACAAAGTGCAACAAAAATCAAAGATCAAATAAAAAAAAGTGATAAAATCAAGTAAATCAATGATAGTACTATCAACTAAGATTGAAGATAAAATCATGTGGAGGCAGAGTAGGCTCGCTTAAAAAGAAAAGTCTTTAAGCCTTGTTTAAAGTCAACCAGTGACTGTGGAGCTCTCAGGTAGTCAGGGAGGGAGTTCCATAGGCGGGGGGCAGCCACACTGAATGCCCGGTCTCTCATGGTCCTTAANTTGTTTGGTGTGAGTGAGACAGGTCCCTCTTGTAAATGAGTCCCCGTGACTCAACGAGGCTAGCCTGTATAAATAAAGGTTGAATGAATGAATGAATGAAAAATAAATGACAGAGCAGAGTGGTTTTGTGTTACTCATCCTTTTTCAGTATGTAGGAGCAAAACTAAAAAATCCAGGCTCCAAAGAGACGTTAGTGTATTCACCAGTTTGGACATAACTGTCATGCAGATGCTGCATGCACAGTGAATGCCACTGAAGTGTCCTTGGGTGTCTTGAAAGGCGCTAACAAATAAAATGCATCATCATTTTAAAGCCACAGTACAGTACTACAGTTCATAATTTCTTATCTGGCAACCCAGCTGAAATGGAAACTACAGCATTTTTCTTGTTAACCCACTTTTTTTAATCTTTTGTTGTTAACACTAACGTTTCCAGAGGTTGTTCTGGTGTAAACGGGAGTTGCAGTAGTCGAGCCTGGAGGAGACAAAGGCATGGACGAGTTTCTCAGCATCAGAAAAAGTTAGAGATGGGCGAAGTTTGGAGATGTTTCGAAGATGGAAGAAGCAGGTTTTAAACAGATGCTTAATGTGATTTTCAAATGTAAGATGAGAGTCCATTTTTATTCCAAGATTTGTAACAGAGGTGGAGAGGGGGATGTCTTGTCCAGAAAAGGAAATTGTTGTTATAGTTGATGTTTGTACCTGGTGAGGGGTGCCAATCAGTATGGCCTCAGTCTTGGAGCAGTTTAATTGAAGAAAGTTCTGATTCATCCATGCCCTTATTTCCTCCAGGCAGGTAGAGAGGGCAGTGAGTGAAGATGGAGATGACAATGGGGATGATGATGATGCTCCAGTCCTGATGTAAAGCTGTGTATCGTCGGCATAACAGTGAAAAGAAATGTTGAACTGATTAATAATTTGACCCAAAGGCAGCATGTAGAGGGAAAACAGCAGGGGCCCCAGAACTGACCCCTGAGGGACACCACAGGAGACACAGACCATCAGACACAGGAGATCATCATCAAGAAAATGAAGCCTTCATCCTGCGCCCTGGATCCGTTCCCCTCGTCTCTCATAAAATCCAATCACTCTGCAATAAGCCCATTAATCACACAAATAATAAATCAGTCTCTACAATCTGGTCATGTTCCACTGCCTCTAAAAACTGCCATCATTAAGCCTCTTCTGAAAAAATCT
The DNA here is from genome assembly GCA_038048925.1 of Garcialebias charrua. Taxonomy (NCBI): domain Eukaryota; kingdom Metazoa; phylum Chordata; class Actinopteri; order Cyprinodontiformes; family Rivulidae; genus Garcialebias; species Garcialebias charrua. The sequence continues at coordinate 7,665 of JBBPBX010015060.1, forward strand.
AATTTGGATCCCAACATTTTTTCTAATTACCGCCCAATTTCCCACCTCCCATTTCTGTCTAAAGTGCTGGAAAAAGCAGTTGCTGCTCAGCTGCAGGACCACCTACAGCAACACTCCCTGTATGAGAAGTTCCAGTCTGGCTTCCGAGCAGCTCACAGTACTGAGACTGCATTGCTGAGAGTTACCAATGATGTCCTCATGGCTGCTGACACTGGTTCTCCCTCCATCCTTGTCCTCCTTGACCTCACTGCAGCTTTCGACACTGTGGACCATAGTATCCTCCTCCACCGTCTTCATGTGGAGGTCAGTCTCTATGACACTGTCCTGGACTGCCCTGATGCATGCTCAATAATCCAGGTATCCAGTCCTGGACTGGTTCAAATCTTTCCTCTCCAATAGGCTAGAATGTGTTAGTCTTGGCAATGCCACTTCCCAGACAGTCTGTGTCTCCTGTGGTGTCCCTCAAGGGTCAGTTCTGGGGCCCCTGCTATTTTCCCTTTACATGCTGCCTTTAGGTCAAATTATTAATCAGTTCAACATTTCTTTTCACTGTTATGCCGACGATACACAGCTTTACATCAGGACTGGAGCATCATCATCATCACCATTGTCATCTCCATCTTCACTCACTGCCCTCTCTACCTGCCTGGAGGAAATAAGGGCATGGATGAATCAGAACTTTCTTCAATTAAACTGCTCCAAGACTGAGGCCATACTGATTGGCACCCCTCACCAGGTACAAACATCAACTATAACAACAATTTCCTTTTCTGGACAAGACATCCCCCTCTCCACCTCTGTTACATCTTTAATCTGTCCATAAGCCAAAACACCATTCCGGATGCTTGGAAAACAGCCTTTGTTCTTCCTTTGCTGAAGGGAGGTGACCCCACCTCACTGAACAATTATCGACCGATCTCTAAACTCTGCATCTTAGCCAAGGTTCTAGAAAAACTGATAAACTCTCAGATCAAAAATTATCTGGACTCATTTAACATCTTACCTCTTCATCAATCTGGTTTCAGGAAAAAACACAGCACAACAACTGCTTCTCTGAAGGTTCTGAATGATGTTGTTGAAGCATTGGATGCTAAGGATTATTGTGCTGCACTTTTCTTAGACCTGTCTAAAGCTTTTGACACTGTGGATCATAACATCCTGTGTCATAAGCTCTCAGAAATCGGTTTCTCTGATCACACCATCGGTTGGTTTTCTAACTATCTTTCCAATCGGAGGCAATGTGTTCAACATAACGGTACTTCTTCCAGCTATTTAACAGTTAAAAATGGTGTACCACAAGGCTCAGTTTTAGGACCAACCCTCTTTACAATCTACATAGCTAATGTAGGTCAGAGCATCCCTGATGCATCCTTACATTTCTATGCTGATGATACAGTTGTTTATTGCCGAGCTAAAACAGTAGCTAAGGCTTTCCAGTTACTACAATCCGCTTTTGACATCATCCAGTCAGATTTGTTCCATCTCAAACTTGTCCTAAATGCTGATAAAACAAAAGGGATGTTTTTTTCAAGTAGGAAGTCGGTTCCAGCAGATCTTCCTCTGATTTTATCTTCAAATGGTGTCCCTATTGAGTTTGTTGATTCCTATAAATATTTGGGTATCCTGATCGATTCACATCTCTCTTTTAAACTCCACGTGGAAAACCTAGTGAAGAAACTGAAAGTTAAACTGGGTTTCTTTTTCAGAAATAAATCGGATTCAGTTTATTATTGCCATTGTCAATTAACAGGATTCACAGACTAGGAATTTGCTTCGGCATAGCGGTGCATAAAAATATAGAAACATAAAACATAAAAAACATAAACCATAGAACATCAATGCAATATTCAGTGAACAAACCCTACTAAAAAACAGTGCAATTAGAGTGGTGCAATCAAAATACAGTGATACAGTGATTCCCAATCAAATCATGTCTAACACTGAATGCTAGGAAACACCTTGTGTCTGTGACTTTCCTTCCCTCCATTGATCACGGTGACATTCTCTACATGAATGCTCCTACAAGCACCCTGCGGATGTTGGATGTTGTCTATCATGGTGCATCCTGCGGATGTTGGATGTTGTCTATCATGGTGCACTAAGATTCATAACTGGTTGTGATTATCGTACCCACCACTGCACCCTGTATTCACTGGTTAACTGGACATCATTAACCTCACGCAGACTCTTCCACTGGTACATTTTCATCTTTAAATCACTTCTTGGTCTGCTGCCCTCATACATCTCCTCCTACATGTCTTTGCGTGAGTGCAGCTACAGCGTGCGCTCTCAGGACATGATTACCTGCAGTGTTCCGTCAGTGAGGACTGAACTTGGAAAAAGGGCCTTCTCCTACTCTGCTCCTGCTTCATGGAATATCTTACAAAAAGATCTGAAGCTCTCGACCCTGACTTCTCTAAATGATTTTCAGAATCTGTTGGAATCCTGGCAAAAACCAATGCAGATTTGTTCCTGTTTTTGATTTTGTACATCTACCTTATAATGTTTGCTAGTTTTTGCTACTTTTTCTTTTTCTTTTGTCTATTGTTTAATGTACTTGTATCATTGCTGTTCATCATTCTTTAGTTTGTAGCAGGTCGCTTTCGTAAATGAGCCCTCGAAGCTCAATAAGATTTACCTGACTAAATAAAGGTTGAATGAAAAATAAAGTAATGCTACAACTATTCCAGGACTTACAGCTCAGTAAAGCTCCACCCTCCTCAAAAGCCCAGCCCACCTGTTCTCTGATTGGATCGTTAACTTTGATTGACACGACATTGACCAATCAGCTGAGAGGACGAAACATCCGATCATAGTTGTATTTGTCAAATGAAACACACAGGAAGTAGTTTTTTTATTCACAGAAAACATTTGTCACGTGTGTACTTTTACACACACACATTCTTATCTACACAAATCACACATTTATTTTACAAAGTTACTAAATTTACAGGCACAACATATTTACGGCTGGACTTTATGCCCATAGAACCAGAACCGGTCCAGGGCGGTTCTGAGAGGCGAGCTCGGGTCAGGAGAGGCCTTCCTCGTCCTGCAGCGGTTTCTGTTCCGAACTCGAGTTACTTTTTGTTGTTTCATGATTTTATTAAATTATTTTTAAAAGTTTTATTTTTAATTTTTTTTTCACCGTCTGTGGATTTCAGGTGGTTTTCTGATTTGTTTGTTTTTCCACCTGTCCGGTGCCGCTCCTTTCTGCTGCTTCAAGCACAATGTTTCTGTTCAGACGCTCCGGTTCAGACTTCTCACTGTTTGGACCTCAAGCCGAGCCTCTGACATGGAGCCATTAGAGGTCAAAGGTCGAGTGTGCGGTCTGTGAGGCACGCATCGCGCCGACCGCTGAGCACCTGGACCTCGGTTCTGGTTTTATTTCCCAGCGTGGAGGAAGAATGTCTCACTGAGCCCACAAGAACAACAACCCCCCGAGACTGAAACGAGCCGAGGCCCCGTCAGCCGCTGCTCTTTATTCTGGTTCTGGTACTGACCCGGGTTCAGCTGCAGGGTGGAAAACATCCTGAAGCGCCGGCCTTGTTCGAAACGAGCCACCGTGAGTCAACGCTTCAGGATTCTTCACTTGTTCAACTTCAATCAGACATTAAAACATTTCATGATTTGTTTTCAGGTCCTGAATCAACCGGATCACGGAGTCCTGAATCAACCGGATCACGGAGTCCTTAATCAACCGGATCATGGAGTCCTTAATCAACCGGATCACGGAGTCCTTAATCAACCGGATCACGGAGTCCTTAATCAACTGGATCACGGAGTCCTGAATCAACCGGATCACGGAGTCCTTAATCAACCGGATCACGGAGTCCTGAATCAACCGGATCACGGAGTCCTGAATCAACCGGATCACGGAGTCCTGAATCAACCGGATCACGGAGTCCTGAATCAACCGGATCACGGAGTCCTGAATCAACCGGATCACGGAGTCCTGAATCAACCGGATCACGGAGTCCTGAATCAACCGGATCACGGAGTCCTGAATCAACCGGATCACGGAGTCCTGAATCAACCGGATCACGGAGGCCTGAATCAACCGGATCACGGAGTCCTTAATCAACCGGATCACGGAGTCCTGAATCAACCGGATCACGGAGTCCTGAATCAACCGGATCACGGAGTCCTGAATCAACCTGATCACGGAGTCCTTAATCAACCGGATCACTGAGTCCTGAATCAACTGGATCACTGTGTCCTGAATCAATCGGATCACGGAGTCCGGGATCAACTGGATCATGGAGTCCGGAATCAACTGGATCACGGAGTCCTGAATTAACCGGATCATGGAGTCCGGAATCAACCGGATCACGGAGGCCTGAATCAACCGGATCACGGAGTCCTTAATCAACCGGATCACGGAGACCTGAATCAACTGGATCATGGAGGCCTGAATCAACCGGATCACGGAGTCCTTAATCAATCGGATCACGGAGTCCTGAATCAACCGGATCACGGAGTCCTGAATCAACCGGATCATGGAGTCCTGAATCAACCGGATAAAGGAGTCCTGAATCAACCAGATCACGGGATCACGGAGTCCTTAATCAACCGGATCACGGAGTCCTGAATCAACCGGATCACAGAGTCCTGAATCAACTGGATCATGGAGTCCTTAATCAACCAGATCACGGAGTCCTGAATCAACCGGATCACGGAGTCCTGAATCAACCAGATCACGGAGTCCTGAATCAACCAGATCATGGAGTCCTGAATCAACCGGATCATGGAGTCCTGAATCAACCGGATCACGGAGTCCTTAATCAACCGGATCGTGGAGTCCTGAATCAACTGGATCACTGTGTCCTGAATCAACCGGATCACGGAGTCCTTAATCAACCGGATCACGGAGTCCTGAATCAACCGGATCACGGAGTCCTGAATCAACTGGATCACGGAGTCCTGAATCAACCGGATCACGGAGTCCTGAATCAACCGGATCACGGAGTCCTGAATCAACCGGATCACGGAGTCCTGAATCAACCGGATCACGGAGTCCTGAATCAACCGGATCACGGAGTCCTGAATCAACCGGATCACGGAGTCCTGAATCAACCGGATCACGGAGTCCTGAATCAACCGGATCACGGAGTCCTGAATCAACCGGATCACGGAGTCCTGAATCAACCGGATCACGGAGTCCTGAATCAACCGGATCACGGAGTCCTGAATCAACCGGATCACGGAGTCCTGAATCAACCGGATCACGGAGTCCTGAATCAACCGGATCACGGAGTCCTGAATCAACCGGATCACGGAGTCCTGAATCAACCGGATCACGGAGTCCTGAATCAACCGGATCACGGAGTCCTGAATCAACCGGATCACGGAGTCCTGAATCAACCGGATCACGGAGTCCTGAATCAACCGGATCACGGAGTCCTGAATCAACCGGATCACGGAGTCCTGAATCAACCGGATCACGGAGTCCTGAATCAACCGGATCACAGAGTCCTGAATTAACCGGATCACGGAGTCCTGAATCAACCGGATCACGGAGTCCTGAATCAACCGGATCACGGAGTCCTGAATCAACCGGATCACGGAGTCCTGAATCAACCGGATCACGGAGTCCTGAATTAACCGGATCACAGAGTCCTGAATCAACCGGATCACAGAGTCCTGAATCAACCGGATCACGGAGTCCTGAATCAACCGGATCACGGAGTCCTGAATTAACCGGATCACAGAGTCCTGAATCAACCGGATCACAGAGTCCTGAATTAACCGGATCACGGAGTCCTCCCTCCAGTTCCTCTCTGTCCACGTCAGGTTCTGGTCAGCCGTGTGGGCGGGTCACCAGGACTGGATGCTCGGGGAGATCCTCAGCTGTCTTCATGTTTGCTCCCTGAAGTTCTGGACGTTGTTTTAACGCCACAGAACGTGGATTAAAGGGAGAGATTTGGATCGAGACGGGTTCTGAGGTCAGAGGAGGTTTTCAGGCAGAGAGGCAGATCTGAGTGGATTCAGTTATTGAATCGAAGGAACCAGCAGGTCACAATAATCCAGAGAGCTTTACTTTGTAATTGTTCATGTCAGTGGAGTAATGCAGCATGAATCCTGAATCCTGCAGGATTATCTGTGACCCGAATGACTCAGAACCATCAAACGCTCGTTGGAGGAAGAGAAGACGTCAGTGAAGCTCCCAGACTCACATGATGCCAGAAAACAGGTCCAGCTGTCTTCAGTGTTCAGAAGAAACACCAGAAGTCCTCCTGCAGATGTTTGAACCTGAGCAACTAAATGAAGTTTAACTTTTGTTTGTTTGTTTGTTTTTTATTTATTCGTCTTATTAAAATAATACACAACAATAATACATACAATAGGAGAAAATAAAAGACAAGACATATATAAAATCAAAGGCGGCAGAAGAAAAAAAAATCTTGTTTTATCTGCCCCTTACATTCAACAATTCATACAACCAACTCATTTGATTTCCAAGATAATTAACAACTTAATTTTGAATTTTTACCTCCTGTATCTCATACAAATTCTAAATTCCAACACATTTAAATATATGTTTTAACCGTGTAAATTTAATCATTCTTTTGAAAACAACCATTGTTTGAACCACTTTAATATCTGATTCCAATTCATTCCATAACCCAATTCCTTGAACTATGGGAGATCTTCCCCTCGAACTAGTCCTAAAATGTGGCTTCACAAATGCTTCGTTTTGTTTTGTTTTTTGAATGTCCAGAGGATCAGACTTAGCTTTTTTAGACTTCACAAATACATTTGTCCCCTTAAGATTGTAACTACTCGTTCTTCTAACAAAATACTTCTGAATATTAGAAGGAAGTGCATTATTCTGTGCTTTAAACAAAACTAACAAAACATTATAATCAACTAAATCATAAAACTTCAACAGTTTCATTTGATAAAACTAAATGCTTGACGGATGATGGAAGTTCTTTCTGGTGATAATTCTAATAACTCTCTTCTGCAATATAAAAATTGGCATTGTAATTGATTTACACGCCGTACCCCAAACGCTAACACCATAAATTAAGTGTGGCACAAATAATGTATTATACAACAAATAAAGTGCCTTATCATTTAGTAAATCTCTAACACTGTAAAATATTGCAATATACCTCAATAATTTTGCTTTAACTGAACTTACATGTTGTTTCCAAGATAATTTATCATCAATGATGATGCCCAAGAACTTCGCTTCAGAAACTCTCTGAATCTCAGATCCTTCAATTAAAAATGGTACATTGATTTATTTTTATTACTAAATATCATGTAACTTATCCAAAATCAACGTTAATTTATTAACTTTAAACCAAGTCTGAATTTTTGCAAGTTC
>JBBPBX010015060.1:19627-50013 GCA_038048925.1 Garcialebias charrua
TATATGTATATATATATGTGTGTGTGTGTACTGTGTGTGTACTACATAATATCACGTTTTTACTATATAATATCACGTTTTTACTACATAATATCACGTTTTTACTACATAATATCACTTTACTACATAATATCACGTTTTTACTATATAATATCACGTTTTTACTACATACTTATCACGTTTTTACTACATAATATCACGTTTTTACTACATAATATCACGTTTTTACTATATAATATCACGTTTTTACTACATACTTGTCACGTTTTTGCTACATAATATCACGTTTTTACTACATATCAAAAATGATTATTTCATGGATGACAGCAATACCCTTTCGTAGTTTATTGTAACTTTTAAATGTGTTCAGATTTGTGTTTTCTGGCAGCAGCAGGGTTCCATACGCTACAAGATAATGAACTTTTCTCCTGAACGAACCGAACCGAACCACTGGACCTTAACAGACTTTAGAACCAGTCCGGACGTACCGAACTCGTGCTGCCGGTGTTTGATGGACGGAGACACGGCCGCCTCCGTTAAAACGGTGAAAACCGAGAAAAAGACGAGCTGCGGACCCATGTTGGGACTGACCGGACCGGAACCACCGGAACCACCGGGTCAGATACAAACTCCTGACTTCAGGCGCATTTTCTGGAAAAAACTCAGTGATCCGAGAAGCGAAGTCATTGTTTTCAAAACGCACGCAGAAAGTTCTCCTCCAGAACCAGGAAGACCGAGAGCGGAGAGGAAAGCTGGCGAGAACCGAGGCGGCAGGCCGGAAGTAGGCCCGACGGCCTTCACAGTAAAAGCATTGAAGGTCACCAATTAAAGTGTATCTGAAAATTACAACGTCTGGTTATTTGAAGTAAAATGCTTGTTTTTAAATCGTAGTGGCTGAAGATCTAAAAAAGTTAAGTCCTCTGGACATTCAATAATAATAATAATAATAATTGTAGAAACGTTTTGTCTTTCATTCGAAAGACTTGTTCAGTCTGAGGAGCTGTATTCAGCTCAGTCTTATAAATATTTATATTTATTATTTATATACAGTATATACTCTACTTATAAGACTGAGCTGAATACAGCTCCTCACACTGAACAAGTCTTTCGGATGAAAGACAAAACGTTTCTACAATTAATATTATTATTATTATTATTAATTATTATTATTATTATCTTGAATGTCCATTCAATGTGGTAAAGAGGTGAAAAAGAGAGTCCAGGCAGGATGGAGTGGATGGAGAAAAGTTTCAGGAGTGATTTGTGACAAAAAGGTGTCAGCAAAGGTCAAAGGAAAAGTTTACAAGACAGTGGTGAGACCAGCTATGTTGTATGGTCTGGAGACAGAGACATGGACAAAAAGACAGGAGAAAGAACTGGAAGTAGCAGAAATGAAGATGTTGAGGTTCTCCTTAGGAGTGACAAGGATGGATAAGATCAGGAATGAGATCATCAGAGGTACAGCACATGTTGAACAACTGGGAGATAAAGTTAGGGAGGCCAGACTGAGATGGTTTGGACATGTCCAGAGGAGGGACAGTGGGTATATTGGTAGAAGGATGTTAGAAATGCAGCTGCCAGGAAAAAGACAAAGAGGAGATATATGGATGCAGTTAGAGAGGACATGAAGGTAGTTGGAGTGAGGACAGAGGATGCAGAGGACAGAGTGAGGTGGAGGAGGATGACTCGCTGTGGCGACCCCTGAAAAGGGAAAAGCCGAAAGAAGAAGAAGAAGAAGAAAAAGATTATCTTGAATGTCCAGAGGACCAGACTTAACTTTTTTAGATTTTTCTACCTGGATTATAGAGCCGCATCAGGATAGTGGCTGATGAATTTTACAAACTACTGTAATAAAACTAACTGACAATAGAGACACAGTAACAAATGCAAGAAGATTTAATTGTTTAATCTACATTGCTGCAATAATTCAAACCAAATAAAGCAATTTTTAAAAATATACAATATTGTCATTCCACAACTCTAAAACTAGTTTATGGCACCAGGAATCGGTGTGGCCGGGGACTAGTCTGCAGGGACCATAGATCATCTCTCTGGAAACACCACGATGAGCTGAAGAGTGGAGGTCGGGGCTTCCATCATGGACCTGATCCTCCACGACCCGACTACAGATGAGAGGTAGATGATGAAGACAATATTAAAGTGAAATTAACATTTAATATCCAGTTGATTAATTTAAACCATTTGGTTGTTTAAACTAGTTTAGAAATTGAATATCCATTTCCATTCCATCCATTTTCGTCCTCTTATCCGGGGTCGGGTCGCGGGGGTAGCAGCCTAAGTAGGGAGGCCCAGACTTCCCTCTCCCCAGCCACTTGGAGCAGCTCCTCTGGGGGAATCCCAAGGCGTTCCCAGGCCAGCCGAGAAACATAGTCCCTCCAGCGTGTCCTGGGTCTTCCTCTGGGTCTCCTCCCGGTGGGACATGCCCGGAACACCTCACCAGGGAGGCGTCCAGGAGGCATCCTAACCAGATGCCCGAGCCACCTCAACTGGCTCCTCTCGATGTGGAGAAGCAGCGGCTCTACTCCGAGTCCCTCCCGGATGACTGAGCTTCTCACCCTATCTCTAAGGGAGAGTCCAGACACCCTGCGGAGAAAACTCATTTCAGCCGCTTGTATCCGAGATCTTGTTCTTTCGGTCACAACCCAAAGCTCATGACCATAGATGAGGGTGGGAACGTAGATCGATCGGTAAATTGAGAGCTTTGCCTTTTGACTCAGCTCTCTCTTCACCACGACAGACCGGTACAGCGCCCGCTTCACTGCGGACGCTGCACCTATCCGCCTATCGATCTCACGCTCCAGTTTTCCCTCATTCGTGAACAAGATCCCGAGATACTTAAACTCCTCCACTTGGGGCAGGACCTCCTCCCCGACCCGGAGAGGGCATGCTACCCTTTTCCGGCTCAAGACCATGGCCTCGGATTTGGAGGAACTGATCCTCATCCCGGCCGCATCACACTCGGCTGCAAACCGCTCCAGTGAAAGTTGTAAATCACGAACTGATGAAGCCAGTAGGACCACATCATCTGCAAAAAACAGAGAAGCGATTCTAAGGTCACCAAAACGGATCCTCTCAACACCTTGGCTGCGCCTAGAAATTCTGTCCATAAAAGTTATGAACAGAATCGGTGACAAAGGGCAACCTTGGCGGAGTCCAACTCTCACTGGAAACGAGCCTGACTTACTGCCGGCAATGCGGACCAAGCTCTGACACCGGTCGTACAGGGACCTAACAGCCCTTATCAAAGGGCCTGGTACCCCATACTCCCGGAGTACCCCCCACAGAACCCCCCGAGGGACGCGGTCGAATGCCTTTTCCAAGTCCACAAAGCACATGTAAACTGGTTGGGCAAACTCCCACGCACCCTCCAGGACCCTGTTGAGGGTGTAGAGCTGGTCCAGTGTTCCACGACCAGGACGAAAACCACACTGCTCCTCCTGAATCCGAGGTTCGACTATCCGACGGACCCTCCTCTCCAGAACCCCTGAATAGACCTTACCAGGGAGGCTTAAGAGTGTGATCCCCCTATAGTTGGAACACACCCTACGGTCCCCCTTTTTGAATAGGGGAACCACCACCCCAGTCTGCCAATCCAAGGGAACTGCCCCCGATGTCCACGCGATATTGCAGAGTCGCGTAAGCCAACACAACCCTACAACATCCAGAGCCCTAAGGAACTCCGGGCGAATCTCATCCACCCCTGGAGCCCTGCCACCGCGGAGCTTTTTAACCACCTCGGCGACCTCAGCACCAGAGATTGGAGAGCCCGACCCAAAGTCCCCAGGCTCCGCTTCCTCAGTGGAAGACGTGCCAGTAGGATTGAGGAGGTCTTCGAAGTATTCCGCCCACCGACTCACAACATCCCGAGTTGAGGTCAACAGCACGCCATCCCCACCATAAATGGTGTTGGTCGCGTACCGCTTTCCCCCCCTGAGACGCCGGATGGTGGACCAGAATCGCCTCGAAGCCGTACGGAAGTCATTCTCCATGGCCTCTCCGAACTCCTCCCACGCCCGAGTTTTTGCCTCAGCAACCACCCGAGCCGCATGCCGCTTGGACTGCCGGTACCTATCAGCTGCTTCCGGGGTCCCACAGGCCAAAAAGGCCCAATAGGACTCCTTCTTCAGCCTGACAGCATCCCTCACCGCCGGTGTCCACCACCGGGTTCGAGGGTTGCCACCACGACAGGCACCAAGAAATTGAATATGTGAAATAAAAATCAACATAAATGCTGAAATGGTTAAAAAATAAAATAATAATAATAATATTAAAATGGTCCAAAGCCAACTAACATCATCAAGCAAAACTAAGCTGCTTTAAAACAATTTTTTTTTATTGCTTATGTGATTATTTTATCCCATCAGGAGTCACATATTTATTTATGTGTTGTTTAATATTCTTATTGCTTCCTCCACTTTATTCATTTTTATCATGATTTGTTCTTTAGTTGTTGTTTGTTTTGTTTAACATAATTGGTAATAAATGGTAAATGGAGCTTATTTATATAGCGCTTTCTAGCCCCCTGTGAGGAGCCCCAAAGCGCTTTACAATACCAACCATCCACCCATTCATTCACACATTCATACACCGGTAGTGGCAGACTGCCATGCCTTGCGCTTTCCAGTCCTACCGGGAGCAACTAGGGGTTAAGTGTCTTGCCCAGGGACACAAAATCAGATATTTTAGAGATTTATAAAACAATCGGATAAAAATGAACCACTCTATAACCGCAAAATATTCGGATCTACCATAACAGGCACTTCTTTGCTTTTATTTTGAAAATGTGCACTTCCTGTTTGTTCGTGTTGTCTCGAGCTTGACGGGAACGCGGGGACTTCAGCTCGTGAAAGAAAAAAATCTCAGGGTCGTGATTTTTTTCTTTCCTTTTTTTTTAACCAGCTGTAGAAACAAACACAGTTTAACAAACAAACAAACAAAGTTAAATGAAGGAGCGGCTCGATTCATGACGTTATGCAAGAGAATAACGGAAACATCTGGCGGCGGGTCTATTTTTAATCTCTGAGCTCATCCAAATCCTCTTTTAAACCAGTGACCAGATTCTGTGAAACACCGGAGCAGATCAAACATGAGAGAACGAACCCCAGTCTGGAAACAAACAATAAAAACAACAACAACAAACAATCTACACACACACGGTGCATTACATTCAGGAAATCTACAGGTGCTAACACTCCAGGTAACCTTCCTGTAGAAGAAAGATTTAATTCTGTAAAACTAGAACTGTCAAACTACCCGGATGTTCCCTTGTTTTTAAAGTTTAAAGTTATTTTAAATGAAAGTTGTAGTTCTCGTTGCGGCCTGTTGGTGGCAGCAGCGCTCTCAGTCCGCAGGAAATCAACGAAGAAGAGAAACGCCCCACTTCCGTTTCTGCATCACGGTGTAAACGAAAAGTCCACAAACCTTCAAGTAAAAACCAAAACGTGATAAACATTCAAACCTTACCGCTTGACCGAAGTTTTTAATTCAACATGGACGAAGAAGATACGGTAAATCCTGATGAAAGTTTCTGTTTTTTATTAAATTAAAGCGTAAAATTCACAGAAGAACGTTGATGTTAGCTTGTTGGTTCACACCAAACTCCGTTATCTTTATTGCCTTTAGTCATTATTCATAAATATTAAAACTTCCAACCTTTACTAAATAATTTTAACGATCGTAACACAATACTCAAAGGCGTACTGAATAATCGGCACAAGTTTACTAACCAGTAATCTGAATCTGAAGCTTTTTTAACAAATTGTTTATAATTTAGTTTTATCGTGAGCGACAGTTTGTAAATGCTGCTTATTATTTATTACTATTTTGAGATGTTTTTTTATTATTTTTAAAATTGAGTAAATTATCATGTTCATAATAATAGCAGTGATATAATTATTTATAGTTTCCTTTTTATTTAAACAGTTTTTGTTTCAGCCTGATTATATGTAATATACTGTATACTGTAGCCTATATATGTATTTTTTTTTTACTAACATTTTACCAGCATCTTGTTTTCTTTATAGTTTCAAAATATTTTTTCTGTAAAAATGTTGCTTAGTGTAAAATATTTTGATGATTGTCTTGCTTTGTTAAACCATTCGATTCATATTTTACACTAATATTTCAAAGAATAACAGACATTAAATAATATTACACAAATTATGATAAACTATTGGACTTTGTCCATAAACATTTGGAGACGGATATGTGCTTTTTATATTCAAAGTTAGTTTTTTTGGTTTTAATAAAGTGCATCAGTTTAACGCTGGTAAATACCAATAATGTTAAATTGTATGTGAGTTTTAAACAAATGTTTCTATTGATCAATAATTCCAGTTTTCCATAAATGACTATTGTTAAAGGATAAGTTTTCAGTTGTTTATTTGTCGCTGCAGCTCTGTTTGAATCATCAACATAAAAATGAACTTATTTATTAATATGTTAAACTTGTTTTGGTGTTTACGTGTCTCTCCTGACCTGCTGCGTGTTTTTGATCAGGCGGGGTACCGGGAGCCCTGCGCTCAGTGTGCCGATGTCAACTGGGCCATCTCCAACGAGGGTAGCTTCTACTGCAGGTCCTGCCACAACGTCATCGAGGTAAAGAACAACAAGACAACAAAAAAACAAACATCAGGTGGTACCGTGGAGGCCTGCAGCGCTCTTAAATAAATCAAACGTTACCATGGCGACATGGTTTCTGCACGTTTAACAAGTTTTATTAAAGAGAAGTCCACCTGCTGGAGGATGAGCTGCAGCTCCGTCACCGTGGCGTCTCTGACTTCACTTCTGTTTGTCCTCAGAGAACCAGACAGGTGGAGGACACCACCCTCAGTCAGGGCTCCAGCAGAGTCACCACCCTCAGCAAAGGTCCAAGAACCAAGAAGGCGGGTCAGTGCATGGCGCCTCGGTTTGTTCTTCAGTCCAAAGCGTTTATTAATAATAATAATAATGAATTTAATTTGTAACGCACTTTTCATTAACAAAAATCTCAAAGTGCTACAAAGTGCAACTAAAATCAATGATCAAATAAAAACAAGTGATAAAATCAACAAAAATCAATAATAAAATCAATTAAAAACTATGATAATATCAACTAAGATCAAAGATAAAGTCTGATTCTGCTCTGTAGTTTGAGGCAACTTTATTTATTTTTTTAATTGGTGCTAATAAGCATCGTGCAGAAGTTTGAGATCTCAGATATATTTTACAGAACCTTCAGATTGTTGGACCTGAAGGTTCTGAGGCAGGAGGGTGTTTCTTTGATCTATTAATCAGTTCAACATTTCTTTTCACTGTTATGCCGACGATACACAGCTTTACATCAGGACTGGAGCATCCTCATCTTCCACCTTGTCATCTCCATCTTCACTCACTGCCCTCTCTGCCTGCCTGGAGGCAATTAGGGCATGGATGAATCAGAACTTTCTTCAATTAAACTGCTCCAAGACTGAGGCCATACTGATTGGCACCCCTCACCAGGTACAAACATCTCCTATAACAACACTTTCCTTTTCTGGACAAGACATCCCCCTCTCCACCTCTGTTACTAATCTTGGAATAAAAATGGACTCCAATCTTACATTTGAAAATCACATTAAGCTTCTGTTTAAAACTTGCTTCTTCCATCTTCGAAACATCTCCAGACTTCGCCCATCTCTAACTTTTTCCGATGCTGAGAAGCTCGTCCATGCTTTTGTCTCCTCCAGGCTCGACTACTGCAACTCCCTGTTTATTGGAATCCCTGGCAAAAACCTTCAGAAACTTCAATATATTCAAAACAGTGCAGCAAGGATCTTGTTGAGAGTTCGTAAATTTGAACATATTACACCCATTCTCCATAACCTTCATTGGCTTCCTGTCACCTACAGAATTCAGTACAAAACTGCTCTCATTACACATCAATGCTTACACGGAGCTTCACCAGATTATCTGAAGGATATTCTTATTCCATACTCATCCACCCGGTCGCTGCGGTCACAGAACAGTAATCTCCTTCACATTCCAAGAACCAAATTAAGGACCATGGGAGACCGGGCTTTCAGTGTGGCTGCCCCCCGCCTGTGGAACTCTCTTCCTGACTGTCTGAGAGCCCCACAGTCTGTGGTTGACTTTAAGAGCGGCTTGAAGACCTTTCTTTTCAACAGAGCATACTCTACCTCCTCATGATTCTACTTTTGATCTTAGCTGATACTGTTTTTGATTTTACTTGTTTTATTACTTGTTTTATTGACATTTAATTCTGTAGCACTTTGAGATTTTCATTAATGAAAAGTGTGTTATAAATTGAATTCATTATTATTATTATTATTATTGTTAAAGTGTGTTCGTTTATTCTGAGAGGAAAACATAAAACAAGGAAATTCTAGATATAATGAAGTAAATTTATTTGACATTGGAGAAATTTCAGTTCATATATACTGTACAAGGATGTTTCTGTTCAGAAAACCCACCGCTCATGAGCGATTAACTTCCCAGAGGGAGTGGCTAGCTTAGCTTAGCGTTACACAAAGACACATGAAAAATGTGCAAATGTCTGAGTGGTCTAACTTTGTAAAGTTTCTCCCGTCTTCCTGCTCAGACTTGGGCCAAGTCTCTTGTCACTACGCTTGTTAGTCAGGAGAGGGCAGCACCTGTACGGACTACAACACACCTGCTCCTCCTCTGTCTCCACTGGATGATTCCTTATATGGTTCCAGGAAGCTGCCATGTTTCTCACGCTTGTAGCCTTGAAAGCGTCTCCAGTTCATTACATTTATCTCGTGTTTGCAGCCGATAAGAAAAGATGGTGTGTAAAACTTTGTCTTCTGTTCTGGGAACGTGTTCGCTGCTCCGTCCTAAACAAAGAGCTCTGTGTGGTTCACTGAAACAGCTGCAGAAAAACGGATGAAACAAGAATCAGTTTCTACTCCAGAGTTTTCATCATTTTAATTAAAGAGTTGAATGTTCTCGAACATTCCACACGAGGAACAGACGTTTGGGCCGAGCAGCTTGTTCGGTCGTTATAAACTCGAGCCCGTGCTCAGATTGACCGAAACTGGCGTCCTTCAGGCAGCAGCCCGATTTTTAACCAGTTCAGGCAAAAGAGAGCACATTACACCAGTCTTGGCCTCCCTGCACTGGTTCATCTCCGAATCCAGTTCAAAATCCTCCTGTATGTCTACAAATCACTGAACAGTCTCCCCCCCGCCCCCATCTATCTCACTGATCTGCTGCAGCCGTATGTTCCACCACGTGCTCTGAGGTCAGCGGACCAGGTACTTCTCACAGTTCCAGGAACTCTTCTTAAGCTCAGAGGTGACAGGACCTTCTCTGTAGCAGGACCAAGACTTTGGAACGAGTTACCGCTGCTCGTCAGATAGGCCCCTCCCTCTCGGTTTTCAAATCCCGTTTAAAGACTCACTACTACCGTATTTTCCGCCTGAAAAGTCGCACCGTTATATAAGTCGCTTTGTCCAATTATTGGCAATAATTTGGAAAAATCCATAAACGGGTCGCACCTTTATTTAGGCCGCATCTATTATGAGTCACCGCGACGCGTCAGCGCCTCATTTGACCTGCTGAAAATGGCGGCCACAGAAGCGAGCACGGAAGGACTTTTAACAAGATTAACACAGTAAAAACAATTATTTGTCTGCTGAAAATTATAGCAAAGATGTGTCTTAGCTTAACCGTTCCTTAATAAATTCACGTAATTGTCAAATCTTCCGTGTGGTTTATGAGCTATTTGCTAAAAAGTACAAGGAAAAAAACCGAAGCTAGCCGCGACACATTAACGTCTATAAAACATCAAATTTTATCTCAAATAACTCCAACAGCTTATAGTTTGTAAATGAACACCAAATAATTACATTCTGGAAGTTTGAAAAAAATCTGGCGTGTGGTTTATGAGCTATTTGCTCAAACGTACCGGTACAAGGAAAAACAACTAAGCTAATGCTAACCGCTAGCTCCACATCTACGAAGCTAAAACAGCAATTTTATCTCAAACATCTCCAACAGCTAACAGTTTGTAAATGTCCACCCAGTAATTACTTTCTGTAAGTTTAAAAAAATCTGTCCTGTGTTTCAGTAGTTCAGACCTCCAGAGCAGGAGGCCGGGCAGCGACAGAGTCAATCCGACCAGAGGAGGCTCTCGTCGGACACATGAAGTGGGAACGGTCGGTGTACCCTAGCAGCCGAAAGTGGTACTGCACCATTTTTGGCATAAATGAAAAACGGTCATATCTGAGCCAAAAATTGGTCCAAAAATATGGGGAAAAATCCATAAACAAGTCTCACCTCTCTATTAGTCGCAGGGCATGCAAATTAGGCAAAAAACTGCGACCTGTAGTCCAGAAAATACTGTATTCTGTTGCTTTCAACACCAGCTGATCTGTGTTTGGTCGTTATATTTATTATCTGCAATGTTTTTATATCTATTTTTTTGTACTTCATTGTGTGTGTTGCCTGTTGGTTGTTTGTTTGTTTGTTTGTATGTTTGTGCAGCACTTTGGTTGGCCTTGTTGCTGTTTTAAGTGCTCTATAAATAAAATGGTATGGAGGCGAGGGAGGTGAAACGTTGCCAACATTTGACAACTGGTTGCCGATAATTGCCTCGAGCTGCCGGAGTTGGCCAACGTTCTGCCGGCTGCTCACAGTCCGGCGACTCGGAGCCAAACTGACGTATTCTGTGGTGTTCCTCAGAGCGCGGCTACCCCTGGACCGTCTGCGAGGCGTTCCAGTTCATCCTGAAGAACCAGGCCGACGCGCTGCTCGGACTGGGCCTCAGCCCTCGCTTCAAGGTCCGGTTTAACGTCTCTCGCGGTTCCTCTGAAAGCCGGAGCCGTCTGACGGGTTCTTCTCGTTCCAGGACCCGGTTCTGTGTGGGCTGTGGAGACTCTACCTGCAGAGGAGCCAGCAGGCGTACTGCCACAAGCTGCGGACCAGTTTAGAGTTCGGACTGGTGGGTGGTTGTCTTTTTAAAACGACCTCAAACGAGCGTCACTGATAAGCTCCTCCCCACTCAGAGAGACGTGGAGTCGGACCTGGACAGCACGGCCGAGTCCTCCGGCGTGCCGTCAACGGACGTCGAGTCGAACTGGTCCAGCACCGCCGGCTCTGAAGCAGGTACGTGAGGAGCATCAACGTTCTGCTGCGCAGAGCTTTGGCTTCTCGAAGCTTGAATCGTTCCTTCAACCCTCAGAGAGCGACCCGGCGGACCGCCTCAGCCGGTCCAGGCGATACCGCGGCCGGATGAGCATGAAGAAGACTCTGGCTCTGATCCACCTGGCGCTGGCGTGGAGCGGCGAGGCGCTGACACTCAGCGACCTGCTCAGGTAACACCCGGAGGCGGAGCAGAATAAACACGGCCCGGTCCGACTGGAGACGGGGTTTTAGCTCCAACAAGCCGATCCCCTCAGCTGAAATTGTAAATGGAGACAAATACAAATAAAGTTTGTTTGAATGTTTCAGGCTGGTGAAGGGCGGCTTCGTCCCGTACGTGAACGCCTACGAACAACTTCCTGACGAGATGAAGCTGTCTGGAAAAGCAGCGCTGATCTTCAGCACCGAGGTCAGAATTCTGCGGGTCAGAACCCGACCCGCTGCCAAACGGTACCGAGGGGGCGGGCAACAACAAACAGCGGCGGTGTAAGAGCAACAGAAACAGGAAGCTGTCGTAACGCTAAATATGAGCTAAAGCACAAGCTAAAAGTGAAACAAAAGACCAGTTAAAAAGAAAACAACGGACACTAGCTAAACACTAACTAAATGTATCAAAATTATAGCTAAAAGCTATATGTAACAAAACACTAGCTGAAAGGAGCAAGCTGAAAGGAGACACTAGCTAAATGTAGCTAAAGCTACAGTATATGTGGCAAAACTAGCTAAAAGTAACAAAAGGTTAGCTAGAAGTACCAAAAGCTTAGCTAATAGCTAAACATAGCAAAAGTCTACGTAAAAGCTACATATAGCAAAAGGCTAGGTAAATGCTATTAGAGAGTCAGAGTCAGAGAGAATTTATTGTCATTTGCACCGCATGTAGTACATGTGTTGAAAACGAGATTATGTACACAGGGTCCCAGTTACATCCAACAACAAATGCAAGAGAAATACAATAATAACATCTAGGATTAACTAAGAGAGACATCACATCAGCTAGTAATACACTAAGCCCTAATGTAGTAGAAAAACATCATTATAAACAGCAGCACGAACATGAGCAGATGGTCACAGATGAACGCAGCAACAAGAAACAGATCAGTACAGTATCAGTATGATGTGACATTTTGCAGTGTTTATTCTTATTATTTATTTATTCATGAGTCTGACAGCCTCAGGGTAGAAAAACATCATTATAAACAGCAGCACGAACATGAGCAGATGGTCACAGATGAACGCAGCAACAAGAAACAGATCAGTATCAGCATGATGTGACATTTTGCAGTGTTTATTCTTATTATTTATTTATTCATGAGTCTGACAGCCTCAGGGTAGAAGCTGTTCCTCAGTCTAGTGGTTCTACATTTGATGCTCCTCAACCTCCGTCCCGAGGGGAGTGGTGCAAAGAGTGAGTGTGCTGGGTGAGTGAGGTCTTTCATGATGCAGGTGGCTCTTTTTCTGCATCTGGAGGTGTAAATGTCTGTGATGGTGGGGAGACTGACTCCCACAGACTTCTGTGCAGCCTTCACCACTCTCTGTAGAGCTTTTCTCTCTGCAACTGTGCAGCCTCCATGCCACACGTTGATGCTGGAGCACAGGACGCTCTCCACTGCACACCTGTAGAACGAGGTTACTATTAGTAACTAAAAGCTAGCTAAATGTAGCATAAGATTAACTAGAAGCGTATTGTGTTTATTACTTTTATGCTACTAGTGCCTAGCGTGTTTTAGTTGAAGTTTTTCTTAGTTCATATCTTAGTTTTTCTTTTATATTTTACTGTTGGATGTAACTGGGACCCTGTGTACATAATTTCATTCCACCTCGTGGTGCGAATGACAATAAAGAATATCTGTATCTGTACAAGCTGAAAGTATCAAAGGGCTATCAAAAAGCTAAAATTAGCAAAAAACCCTAACTAAAAATACCTGAAGTCTAATGTGGCTAAAAATGTAACTTGAAGGTCCAAGTAGCTTGCCTCATACCTCTGCACCACCACGCTGCCTAAAAGGCTAGCTAGAAGTTAAAAGTGTCAAAAAGCAAGTTAGAAGTAGCTTAAAAAGAAGGAACCGATGAGAACATTTACCATTAATAGAAAACATTCAGCGCCGCCTGAACGAGCCGAACGTTTTGATTCATGATCGGCTAAAATCTACTCCACCTAATTATTTAAATTTTCATGTTCCTAGAACAACTGGTCGAGGTAGAGGTTCTGTTTTTCAGTCGGGACTTTTAATTAATACTAAACCAATTAGTAGTTATAATACTTTTGAGTCACTGTCTCTAAAGCCCCCATTATTCTCCCGCGTTCGTCCGTACACGGGTACGTACCGGTACGTGGCTGCAGGAGGGTCTGCAGATTTCCTGGTGGGCTGGTCTGATGTGTGGGCTGCAGGGCCAGCACTCCCTGTTTTTATTTTGTTTTTTTATTTTGTTTTTTGTTTTTAGAACTTTTTATTAACAACATATAGCTGCTCACTGCCCCACCTGGTGGTGATTGGGTTAAATGCAGAGTCAAATTTTGTCTTGTATGGAAACATACACAGATGACAAAAATGTGACCTTATTATTATTATTATTATATAAACACAGGCATTGCTGTGGCTGGGGCTGCCAGGTCTCGAGTATATATATATATATTTTTTTCGACCTGTCAATCAAATCAGTAGACGTGTCAGCAAATGACCAATCGACGACCTCAATTTGTTCCGAAGGTAAACGTCCTTGTCTGTAGAGCTGCGCTGCAGCTGCTCAGGGTGGATGCTCCAGTATGATGTCTGAACCCTCTGCGTACAGTACGTGCATACGTACACTTGGACAGACGTACTACTGGGGGCTTAAGTGTATCCCATCCTAAATGGAAAACTGAACGGCCACTCGCCCTAGTTGTTGTATATCGTCCACCGGGCTCCTGTGCTCAGTTTTTGTTTGAATTATCAGAATTTTTAACTGACTTAATAATATAATAATCTTAATAATAATAATAAAGTCATGATAATGGGTGATCTCAATATTCATTTAGATGTTGAAAGTGATAGCTCAAGCATAGCCTTTAAAAACTTAATAGAGTCAATTGGTTTTACCCAAAATGTCCGAACATCTACTTATTCTCATCATCACACTCTTTACCTGGTTCTGACTTAAGGCATCGAGATGAATAACTTAGTAATATTTCCTCAAAGTCCTGTTGTGTCTGACCATTTTTTTTATTACCTTTGAGTTTACATTAAATGACTAAACAGTCACAGAGAGTAAATTTCACCTTAGTAGGTTTAAAATGCTATAACCAAATTTAAAGATTATCTTCCATCGTTTTCCTCTGTCTGGCAGAGAACAGTGACTTAGATCATCTAGTTGATAATTTTATAATTACTTTGCAAACTTCACTCGATAAAGCTGCTCCACTGAAAAAGAAAGTAATCAATCAGAGGAGATTAGCTCCTTGGTTCAATTCTGAGTTACGTTCTTTAAAACAGACATCTAGAAAGCTGGAAAGAAAAAGACACTCCACCAATGTTGAAGAATCTTACTTATCCTGGAGAGATATCCTGCTAACGTACAAAAAACCACTCCGTAAAGCTAGAACTTTATATTCGCTGGTGAAGATTCTCAGTCATCCAGGACATGGTAAATTCAAAAAAGTTGAAGACAAAAACTACTGGACTTTATTTGCAACAGAAGATGTTTGCTTCTTATCTGAGGAGCTTTCTCAATTATTGAGAAGGCTTGAGAATTGAGAAAGCTCCTCGGATGAGAAGTGTAACGTCTTCCGTTGCAAATAAAGTCCGGTAGTTTTTGTCTTCAACTTTTTTGAAAGAACTTTATATTATTCATCTTTAATTGATGAGAATAAAAATAATCCCAGGTTCATTTTCAGTACCATCGTTAGTCCAATGAAAAATCATATCTCGGTTGAACCATGTACAGCAGGGGTCACCAACGTGGTGCCCGCGGGCACCCGGGTGCCCCCAAGGACAATTTGAGGTGCCCTCGGACCTGTTCTAAAAATAGCACAACTCACTACTAAGCTGCATTTAAAATTTCATTTTATTCAGTTATTCTTTTTGTGTATTTATATATATTTTAAAATGTCTATCTTAAAAATATGTTCTTAAAAATATGTTTATTATACATTTTTTTCAATTTACGTTTTGTTATTTCCGAAGAGTTTATCAAACTGGTGCCCTTTGTGTGACTCCGTACCCACGAAGTAGCTCTCAGTTTCGAAAAGGTTGGTGACCCCTGATGTACAGTATCCCTACAAATATAAGCAGTGGGGGTGGTGGCGCAGAGGCCCCGGTACCGACAACATCAAAAATGTGGGTGGGATAAGTGAAGCTGTCACACCTGTCTCCACCCTCATCTGCCCCACTCTGGGCCCTTGAGCAAGGCCCTTAACCCACACCATCTGCTCCCTCGGGAACCCTAGATATCAGCTCTCTGCTCCACACAGAGGGCTGTGGTAGCTCGGTGGTCTGTGGTTGAGTCAGGAAGGGCATCCGGCGTAAAAACAACTGTCAAGTCTTCGTGCGACTAGTTTGCTGTGGCGACCCCTGATGAAGGGAGAAGCTGAAAGAAAAAAAATAAGGGAACGTTTTCAAACCAACATTCCTACTATCACCTCTGGTTCTGTGTCAGATGAGTCAACTTTAAAAATGTCACTAGAACCTGATTTATGTTTGGACTGTTTCTGTCCTGTTCTCTCTGAATTGTCAAAAACAATATCTTCATCCAAACCATCCATGTCTGCTAGATCCCAACCAGAATGTTTAAAGATGTATTTCCATTAATTAATTAATCTGCTTAATTTGTCTCTAATAAACGGTTGCGTATCTCAGAGCTTTAAGATTGCTCTAATTAAACCTTTACTTAAGAAACATAAGCTTGATGCAGGATCCCAGCCAATTATAGACCTACCGGTATATCTAATCTAACTTTCATCTCAAAAATTGTCTTGTTCTGCTGCTATAGACTTAGACTACTAGAGAACAAATTTACCTCATTTCCTTAAATGAATTGTTAAAATTAATAGTTTTCATTTGATACTACAAATGGTCCCTGACTTACGACATAGTTCTGTTCCTACGTTGCGTCGTAACTCGATTTTCGACGTAACTCGAAACACACATCTAAACTGCACCTTATACGTACAGTACTGTATTTTACCAAGCACTTAGCCTATCCTAACACAGTACCCTACGTAATTATAAAAAAACACATACATTTCAGAGCCATAATGAAGGAAAAAAGAGTTAATTTCCTACTCTGGACTGCTGGTGAAGCCATTTCCTCGTTCCTCCCTCCCTCCTCCGGATTCTCCATTCGTTTAAGTTGTAAAATCGCCGTCCATAAAACGGCTACTTTTCCACAGCTGCTGCCTGTTTCTGCCTGTCCAGCTCGCTCAAACAGTTTTGTTTTGTTTTTTTAAATGTCCAGAGGACCAGACTTAGCTTTTCTAGAGAGTACAGGCAGCTGTAGCCTCCACAGCTAGCAAAACGGGAAACCGGAAGTAGACAGAAACTGCGAAAATCGGCTTAAAAATAAAAAAAAAATCAAAATTTTTATTTTTTTATTTTTTTAATGGAGATGCGTGTCGTAACCCCGAAACGTCGTAAGTTGAGGACTACCTGTATTTCTATCTTAACATGTGATTCTTGACCTGCCATTGTGTATCTGTTACTACCAAACCCAGCCAGATGACACTTGTCCTGAGCCTGGTTCTGCTAAAGGTTTCTTCCTCATGAGGGAGTTTTTCCTTTCCACTGTCGCCTTCATGCTTGTTCAAGATGAGAGTTCTGTGATGGAGTTAAACTCAAAGCAGTCTGCTCCTCACATAAATAATGTTAAATTATTATTTTATATATGAATGTTTCTGTTAAATTATTATTTTATATATGAATGTTTCTGTTAAATTATTATTTTATATATGAATGTTTCTGTTAAATTATTATTTTATATATGAATGTTTCTGTTAAATTATTATTTTATATATGAATGTTTCTGTTAAATTATTATTTTATATATGAATGTTTCTGTTAAATTATTATTTTATATATGAATGTTTCTGTTAAATTATTATTTTATATATGAATGTTTCTGTTAAATTATTATTTTATATATGAATGTTTCTGTTAAATTATTATTTTATATATGAATGTTTCTGTTAAATTATTATTTTATATATGAATGTTTCTGTTAAATTATTATTTTATATATGAATGTTTCTGTTAAATTATTATTTTATATATGAATGTTTCTGTTAAATTATTATTTTATATATGAATGTTTCTGTTAAATTATTATTTTATATATGAATGTTTCTGTTAAATTATTATTTTATATATGAATGTTTCTGTTAAATTATTATTTTATATATGAATGTTTCTGTTAAATTATTATTTTATATATGAATGTTTCTGTTAAATTATTATTTTATATATGAATGTTTCTGTTAAATTATTATTTTATATATGAATGTTTCTGTTAAATTATTATTTTATATATGAATGTTTCTGTTAAATTATTATTTTATATATGAATGTTTCTGTTAAATTATTATTTTATATATGAATGTTTCTGTTAAATTATTATTTTATATATGAATGTTTCTGTTAAATTATTATTTTATATATGAATGTTTCTGTTAAATTATTATTTTATATATGAATGTTTCTGTTAAATTATTATTTTATATATGAATGTTTCTGTTAAATTATTATTTTATATATGAATGTTTCTGTTAAATTATTATTTTATATATGAATGTTTCTGTTAAATTATTATTTTATATATGAATGTTTCTGTTAAATTATTATTTTATATATGAATGTTTCTGTTAAATTATTATTTTTTATATGAATGTTTCTGTTCAGTGAAACGACTTCTGTTGTGACTTGGCGCTGTATAAATACACAGAGCTGAATTGAAAGATCATCTGCAGACGTCGTGATGTCGTTCAAAATGTTCACAAAGTAAAATCTGCTGACTCAGCGTTCAGCCCATGTGATGAGTCATCCTCCGTGTCTTGTTTTCTGCAGAGGATCCCGTCCTACAGCTCGGTCCACTTGGAGGCTCAGAATCTGGTTCTGTTCCTGGACCTCCCCGCTCTCCCTCCGGTCCACCCTCAGTCTCTGCTGCAGCCGGCGGCGCTCTGCCTGCGTTACCTGGCGGACGCCAACCTTCCCGGTAACTACACCTCCTCCAACTATTTGTCCCTCGGACCGGTACCAGCACCACCGCTGTCATTTCCTGTCTCTGTCTGCCGTCAGACGAGCTGCACAGGTGGGTCTGCGAGCTGATGGAGCGAGCGGGAGCAGCCGACGACCCGTTCGACTCGAAGCGGCGCCCCGACCTGCCGCACCCCGATCTGCGGACCGCCGCCGCCATCGTGGTCACCATGAAGCTGATGTTCGGCCTGGACGACCGCACCGAGTGGTAACCGCCGAGCGTTCAAGTCTGTGTGCTCTCTGCTTCACGCGTGTCATGTGGGTTTGTGTGTTTCAGGGACTTATCGAGCGACGTCGGCCTTCAGGACCCCTCAGGTCGGTTCTTCGCCTGCCTGACCCACTTTGTACACGAACGTTCAGCTGACGGGAACCGTTTGAAACTTTTAGACTTTCTGAACCGTTTAGCTTTTCTTACATTCAAATCTCATCTGCTTCAGCTACTCTTTCTGTCTTATGCTCATTTAGCTTTTAGCTCCTGTATGCTCATTTAGCTTTTAGCTCCTGTATGCTCATTTAGCTTTTAGCTCCTGTATGCTCATTTGGCTTTTAGCTCCTGTATGCTCATTTGGCTTTTAGCTCCTGTATGCTCATTTAGCTTTTAGCTCCTGTATGCTCATTTAGCTTTTAGCTCCTGTATGCTCATTGAGCTTTTAGCTCCTGTATGCTCATTTTAGATGTTAGCTCCTGAATGCTGGAGTCTTTCTGTGTGGAGTTTGCATGTTCTTCTCATGTTATATGGGTTTTCTCCAGTTTCCTCCCACATATCAAAAACATGCATGTTAGTCGCCTTCAGGCCCAGACCTCCGGTGCAAACGAGATCTGTGATCTCTCTGGGTTTACCTGTTTAAATGAAGGTTAATAAATAATAGATGTTGTCTCCTGTATGCTCATTTAGCTTTTAGCTCCTGTATGCTCATTTAGCTTTTATCTCCTGTATGCTCATTTAGCTTTTAGCTCCTGTATGCTCATTTAGCTTTTAGCTCCTGTATGCTCATTTAGCTTTTAGCTCCTGTATGCTCATTTAGCTTTTAGCTCCTGTATGCTCATTTAGCTTTTAGCTCCTGTATGCTCATTTAGCTTTTAGCTCCTGTATGCTCATTTAGCTTTTAGCTCCTGTATGCTCATTTAGCTTTTAGCTCCTGTATGCTCATTTAGCTTTTAGCTCCTGTATGCTCATTTAGCTTTTAGCTCCTGTATGCTCATTTAGCTTTTAGCTCCTGTATGCTCATTTAGCTTTTAGCTCCTGTATGCTCATTTAGCTTTTAGCTCCTGTATGCTCATTTAGCTTTTAGCTCCTGTATGCTCATTTAGCTTTTAGCTCCTGTATGCTCATTTAGCTTTTAGCACCTGTATGCTCATTTAGCTTTTAGCTCCTGTATGCTCATTTAGCTTTTAGCTCCTGTATGCTCATTTAGCTTTTAGCTCCTGTATGCTCATTTAGCTTTTAGCTCCTGTATGCTCATTTAGCTTTTAGCTCCTGTATGCTCATTTAGCTCCTGTATGCTCATTTAGCTTTTAGCTCCTGTATGCTCATTTAGCACCTGTATGCTCATTTAGCTTTTAGCTCCTGTATGCTCATTTAGCTTTTAGCTCCTGTATGCTCATTTAGCTTTTAGCACCTGTATGCTCATTTAGCTTTTAGCTCCTGTATGCTCATTTAGCTTTTAGCTCCTGTATGCTCATTTAGCTTTTAGCGCCTGTATGCTCATTTAGCTTTTAGCTCCTGTATGCTCATTTAGCTTTTAGCTCCTGTATGCTCATTTAGCTTTTAGCTCCTGTATGCTCATTTAGCTTTTAGCTCATGTATGCTCATTTAGCACCTGTATGCTCATTTAGCTTTTAGCTCCTGTATGCTCATTTAGCTTTTAGCTCCTGTATGCTCATTTAGCACCTGTATGCTCATTTAGCTTTTAGCTCCTGTATGCTCATTTAGCTTTTAGCTCCTGTATGCTCATTTAGCTTTTAGCGCCTGTATGCTCATTTAGCTTTTAGCGCCTATATGCTCATTTAGCTTTTAGCTCCTGTATGCTCATTTAGCTTTTAGCTCCTGTATGCTCATTTAGCTTTTAGCTCCTGTATGCTCATTTAGCTTTTAGCTCCTGTATGCTCATTTAGCTTTTAGCTCCTGTATGCTCATTTAGCTTTTAGCACCTGTATGCTCATTTAGCTTTTAGCACCTGTATGCTCATTTAGCTTTTAGCACCTGTATGCTCATTTAGCTTTTAGCACCTGTATGCTCATTTAGCTTTTAGCACCTGTATGCTCATTTAGCTTTTAGCACCTGTATGCTCATTTAGCTTTTAGCTCCTGTATGCTCATTTAGCTTTTAGCTCCTGTATGCTCATTTAGCTTTTAGCGCCTGTATGCTCATTTAGCTTTTAGCTCCTGTATGCTCATTTAGCTTTTAGCACCTATATGCTCATTTAGCTTTTAGCTCCTGTATGCTCATTTAGCTTTTAGCTCCTGTATGCTCATTTAGCTTTTAGCTCCTGTATGCTCATTTAGCTTTTAGCTCCTGTATGCTCATTTAGCTTTTAGCCCTGTATGCTCATTTAGCTTTTAGCTCCTGTATGCTCATTTAGCTTTTAGCTCCTGTATGCTCATTTAGCACCTGTATGCTCATTTAGCTTTTAGCTCCTGTATGCTCATTTAGCTTTTAGCTCCTGTATGCTCATTTAGCACCTGTATGCTCATTTAGCTTTTAGCTCCTGTATGCTCATTTAGCTTTTAGCGCCTGTATGCTCATTTAGCTTTTAGCGCCTATATGCTCATTTAGCTTTTAGCTCCTGTATGCTCATTTAGCTTTTAGCTCCTGTATGCTCATTTAGCTTTTAGCTCCTGTATGCTCATTTAGCTTTTAGCTCCTGTATGCTCATTTAGCTTTTAGCTCCTGTATGCTGATTTAGCTTTTAGCACCTATATGCTCATTTAGCTTTTAGCACCTGTATGCTCATTTAGCTTTTAGCACCTATATGCTCATTTAGCACCTGTATGCTCATTTAGCTTTTAGCTCATGTATGCTCATTTAGCACCTGTATGCTCAATTAGTTTTTAGCTCCTGTATGCTCATTTAGCTTTTAGCACCTATATGCTCATTTAGCTTTTAGCTCCTGTATGCTCATTTAGCTTTTAGCGCCTGTATGCTCATTTAGCTTTTAGCTCCTGTATGCTCATTTAGCTTTTAGCTCCTGTATGCTCATTTAGCTTTTAGCTCATGTATGCTCATTTAGCACCTGTATGCTCATTTAGCTTTTAGCTCCTGTATGCTCATTTAGCTTTTAGCTCCTGTATGCTCATTTAGCACCTGTATGCTCATTTAGCTTTTAGCTCCTGTATGCTCATTTAGCTTTTAGCTCCTGTATGCTCATTTAGCTTTTAGCGCCTGTATGCTCATTTAGCTTTTAGCGCCTATATGCTCATTTAGCTTTTAGCTCCTGTATGCTCATTTAGCTTTTAGCTCCTGTATGCTCATTTAGCTTTTAGCTCCTGTATGCTCATTTAGCTTTTAGCTCCTGTATGCTCATTTAGCTTTTAGCACCTGTATGCTCATTTAGCTTTTAGCACCTGTATGCTCATTTAGCTTTTAGCACCTATATGCTCATTTAGCACCTGTATGCTCATTTAGCTTTTAGCTCATGTATGCTCATTTAGCACCTGTATGCTCATTTAGCTTTTAGCTCCTGTATGCTCATTTAGCTTTTAGCTCCTGTATGCTCATTTAGCACCTGTATGCTCATTTAGCTTTTAGCTCCTGTATGCTCATTTAGCTTTTAGCTCCTGTATGCTCATTTAGCTTTTAGCGCCTGTATGCTCATTTAGCTTTTAGCGCCTATATGCTCATTTAGCTTTTAGCTCCTGTATGCTCATTTAGCTTTTAGCTCCTGTATGCTCATTTAGCTTTTAGCTCCTGTATGCTCATTTAGCTTTTAGCTCCTGTATGCTCATTTAGCTTTTAGCTCCTGTATGCTCATTTAGCTTTTAGCTCCTGTATGCTCATTTAGCTTTTAGCTCCTGTATGCTCATTTAGCTTTTAGCTCCTGTATGCTCATTTAGCTTTTAGCACCTGTATGCTCATTTAGCTTTTAGCTTTTAGCACCTGTATGCTCATTTAGCTTTTAGCTCCTGTATGCTCATTTAGCTTTTAGCTCCTGTATGCTCATTTAGCTTTTAGCCTGTATGCTCATTTAGCTTTTAGCTCCTGTATGCTCATTTAGCTTTTAGCTCCTGTATGCTCATTTAGCTTTTAGCTCCTGTATGCTCATTTAGCTTTTAGCTCCTGTATGCTCATTTAGCTTTTAGCTCCTGTATGCTCATTTAGCTTTTAGCTCCTGTATGCTCATTTAGCTTTTAGCTCCTGTATGCTCATTTAGCTTTTAGCGCCTGTATGCTCATTTAGCTTTTAGCGCCTGTATGCTCATTTAGCTTTTAGCGCCTATATGCTCATTTAGCTTTTAGCTCCTGTATGCTCATTTAGCTTTTAGCTCCTGTATGCTCATTTAGCTTTTAGCTCCTGTATGCTCATTTAGCTTTTAGCTCCTGTATGCTCATTTAGCTTTTAGCTCCTGTATGCTCATTTAGCTTTTAGCTCCTGTATGCTCATTTAGCTTTTAGCTCCTGTATGCTCATTTAGCTTTTAGCTCCTGTATGCTCATTTAGCTTTTAGCTCATGTATGCTCATTTAGCACCTGTATGCTCATTTAGCTTTTAGCTCCTGTATGCTCATTTAGCTTTTAGCTCCTGTATGCTCATTTAGCACCTGTATGCTCATTTAGCTTTTAGCTCCTGTATGCTCATTTAGCTTTTAGCTCCTGTATGCTCATTTAGCTTTTAGCGCCTGTATGCTCATTTAGCTTTTAGCGCCTATATGCTCATTTAGCTTTTAGCTCCTGTATGCTCATTTAGCTTTTAGCTCCTGTATGCTCATTTAGCTTTTAGCTCCTGTATGCTCATTTAGCTTTTAGCTCCTGTATGCTCATTTAGCTTTTAGCTCCTGTATGCTCATTTAGCTTTTAGCGCCTGTATGCTCATTTAGCTTTTAGCTGCCCTGTATGCTCATTTAGCTTTTAGCTCCTGTATGCTCATTTAGCTTTTAGCTCCTGTATGCTCATTTAGCTTTTAGCTCCTGTATGCTCATTTAGCTTTTAGCTCCTGTATGCTCATTTAGCTTTTAGCTCCTGTATGCTCATTTAGCTTTTAGCACCTGTATGCTCATTTAGCTTTTAGCACCTGTATGCTCATTTAGCTTTTAGCACCTGTATGCTCATTTAGCTTTTAGCACCTGTATGCTCATTTAGCTTTTAGCTCCTGTATGCTCATTTAGCTTTTAGCTCCTGTATGCTCATTTAGCTTTTAGCTCCTGTATGCTCATTTAGCTTTTAGCACCTGTATGTTCGTTTAGTTTTTAGCTCCTGTATGCTCATTTAGCTTTTAGCACCTATATGCTCATTTAGCTTTTAGCTCCTGTATGCTCATTTAGCTTTTAGCGCCTGTATGCTCATTTAGCTTTTAGCTCCTGTATGCTCATTTAGCTTTTAGCTCCTGTATGCTCATTTAGCTTTTAGCTCCTGTATGCTCATTTAGCTTTTAGCTCCTGTATGCTCATTTAGCTTTTAGCTCCTGTATGCTCATTTAGCTTTTAGCTCCTGTATGCTCATTTAGCTTTTAGCTCCTGTATGCTCATTTAGCTTTTAGCACCTGTATGCTCATTTAGCTTTTAGCTCCTGTATGCTCATTTAGCTTTTAGCTCCTGTATGCTCATTTAGCTTTTAGCTCCTGTATGCTCATTTAGCTTTTAGCACCTGTATGCTCATTTAGCTTTTAGCTCCTGTATGCTCATTTAGCTTTTAGCTCCTGTATGCTCATTTAGCTTTTAGCTCATGTATGCTCATTTAGCACCTGTATGCTCATTTAGCTTTTAGCTCCTGTATGCTCATTTAGCTTTTAGCTCCTGTATGCTCATTTAGCACCTGTATGCTCATTTAGCTTTTAGCTCCTGTATGCTCATTTAGCTTTTAGCGCCTGTATGCTCATTTAGCTTTTAGCGCCTATATGCTCATTTAGCTTTTAGCTCCTGTATGCTCATTTAGCTTTTAGCTCCTGTATGCTCATTTAGCTTTTAGCTCCTGTATGCTCATTTAGCTTTTAGCTCCTGTATGCTCATTTAGCTTTTAGCACCTGTATGCTCATTTAGCTTTTAGCACCTGTATGCTCATTTAGCTTTTAGCACCTATATGCTCATTTAGCACCTGTATGCTCATTTAGCTTTTAGCTCATGTATGCTCATTTAGCACCTGTATGCTCATTTAGCTTTTAGCTCCTGTATGCTCATTTAGCTTTTAGCTCCTGTATGCTCATTTAGCTTTTAGCACCTGTATGCTCATTTAGCTTTTAGCTCCTGTATGCTCATTTAGCTTTTAGCTCCTGTATGCTCATTTAGCTTTTAGCTCCTGTATGCTCATTTAGCTTTTAGCTCCTGTATGCTCATTTAGCTTTTAGCTCCTGTATGCTCATTTAGCTTTTAGCTCATGTATGCTCATTTAGCACCTGTATGCTCATTTAGCTTTTAGCTCCTGTATGCTCATTTAGCTTTTAGCTCCTGTATGCTCATTTAGCACCTGTATGCTCATTTAGCTTTTAGCTCCTGTATGCTCATTTAGCTTTTAGCTCCTGTATGCTCATTTAGCTTTTAGCGCCTGTATGCTCATTTAGCTTTTAGCGCCTGTATGCTCATTTAGCTTTTAGCTCCTGTATGCTCATTTAGCTTTTAGCTCCTGTATGCTCATTTAGCTTTTAGCTCCTGTATGCTCATTTAGCTTTTAGCTCCTGTATGCTCATTTAGCTTTTAGCTCCTGTATGCTCATTTAGCTTTTAGCACCTGTATGCTCATTTAGCTTTTAGCACCTATATGCTCATTTAGCACCTGTATGCTCATTTAGCTTTTAGCTCATGTATGCTCATTTAGCACCTGTATGCTCATTTAGCTTTTAGCTCCTGTATGCTCATTTAGCTTTTAGCTCCTGTATGCTCATTTAGCACCTGTATGCTCATTTAGCTTTTAGCTCCTGTATGCTCATTTAGCTTTTAGCTCCTGTATGCTCATTTAGCTTTTAGCCCTGTATGCTCATTTAGCTTTTAGCTCCTGTATGCTCATTTAGCTTTTAGCTCCTGTATGCTCATTTAGCTTTTAGCTCCTGTATGCTCATTTAGCTTTTAGCTCCTGTATGCTCATTTAGCTTTTAGCTCCTGTATGCTCATTTAGCTTTTAGCTCCTGTATGCTCATTTAGCTTTTAGCGCCTGTATGCTCATTTAGCTTTTAGCGCCTATATGCTCATTTAGCTTTTAGCTCCTGTATGCTCATTTAGCTTTTAGCTCCTGTATGCTCATTTAGCTTTTAGCTCCTGTATGCTCATTTAGCTTTTAGCTCCTGTATGCTCATTTAGCTTTTAGCACCTGTATGCTCATTTAGCTTTTAGCACCTGTATGCTCATTTAGCTTTTAGCACCTGTATGCTCATTTAGCTTTTAGCACCTGTATGCTCATTTAGCTTTTAGCACCTGTATGCTCATTTAGCTTTTAGCTCCTGTATGCTCATTTAGCTTTTAGCTCCTGTATGCTCATTTAGCTTTTAGCTCCTGTATGCTCATTTAGCTTTTAGCACCTGTATGTTCGTTTAGTTTTTAGCTCCTGTATGCTCATTTAGCTTTTAGCACCTATATGCTCATTTAGCTTTTAGCTCCTGTATGCTCATTTAGCTTTTAGCGCCTGTATGCTCATTTAGCCTTTAGCGCCTGTATGCTCATTTAGCTTTTAGCTCCTGTATGCTCATTTAGTTTTTAGCACCTGTATGCTCATTTAGCTTTTAGCTCCTGTATGCTCATTTAGCTTTTAGCTCATGTATGCTCATTTTAGCTATTAGCTCCTGTATGCTCATTTTAGCTACCACAGTCTTGCTATTGACTTTTTTTATTTTTTTAAGTTTTTATTAAATTTAACTTTTTGTGTCTTCGTTGAAAATAATTTTTATTTTATTTGCTTTTTATTTGATGGGTTTTATTTATTTTATTCCTCGCAGGATTTTTAGTTTTGAGAGGAAACGAGCCGAACTCTTGCAGTTTTGATGAGCTCTGATTTGCTGTCGCCTGTTTTTTTTTTAATAAATAAAGTTAATTGAATCCATTTTGTTTCTGTGTTGCTGACAGGAAACCTGTTCAGCTTCAGGAGGTGGTTCAAACTCATGCAGGCCGCACTGAACCGGGCTCAGCAGGACCGGGACCAGGACCTCAGCAGGTCAGGTGACCCCCGGGTCAAAGGTCATTCTTCCTATAGGATGAGAGTCGAGGCAATTTTTTTTTTTTATTGAATGAAGCAAATATAACAAACAAAGCAAAAATATCAATATAACAGGGCATACAATACAAGAAAAGGAGAAAAAAATTAACATTTGATATGATAATAAAATTACACAGAGAATTATTAATACCATTCTAAATAACAACAAAAAAAAGAGAAAAAATAAATATAACATTTTGAGGAACATAGCATAATGCTAAATTAGTAACAAATGTAAGCAAAGTTTTAGGATAAGCTATTAATATATTTGTATAAGGATTGAGCTTTTGGAATTTTGCAGCATTTAAGTACATTTTTTAATATATTTTTATTTCATTTAAAAAATTGCGGAACAAGGGAGAAATTTTCAAGCAACGACTTTTGTGGATAAAATTTTTTGCCATAAGGATTAGGTTGTTGTTACTAAAATGTAAAGCTTAATTTCCTGTTAGCAGACCAAATTTAATTGTAGTAAAATCTAATGGTGGGATAGAACTCTTAGTTATAATCCAGTTCTGCAAGTCTTTCCAAAAAACATTACAGTAGTGATATTACAGTTAAATAAAAGACGTTCTGCTGTCTCAATATCTGAATTACAAAATGTACAAGTGTTGTTTTCTATATTAAATTTATTTTGTAATAAATCATTGCAAGGGTAGATTTCATACATAATTTGGAAATTAATTTCTTTATAGTTTTTTGTGGGAGTCGAGGCGAAGTTGAACGTCGACTCGACGGTTCTTATTTTGGACTTTTTTAATGTTCCAGGAAACAGTGGAGGCCGAAGAATCCCATCGCCGTCAACAGGAAGGAGAAATATTTAATGACGAAGAGGAAACGTAAGAAACATCTGCTGCTTTTTTATTTGTCTCTTTAGAAGCAGGACGACGTCCAGGCGTCTGTCAGCATGACGCCAGGGCGGAAAGACAGCAGCAGTCAATCTGTGTCGTCTTCAGCGTCACCGTTTGTGTGCAGGCGTGTCCGAGCAGCTGCAGGTCTGCTTTGAGAAGCTGTCCTCCTGTCCAGCGGGCGTCCAGGACGTGCGTCTGTCCAGCTTCAGGTTCTGCTGGGGGGACGAGGACGGGTCGGACGGTCCCAGTCTGCACCACATGAAGCTGGACGCAGTCGTGACCCGGGGAGGCGGCGGCCTGACCCCCTCGAACGCCACGTACTGGCACCCAGCGCTCCAACCGTGCCGGATCCGGTGAGTGTGCTCAGACTTCAAGGACGAGGGGCGGAGCCTGCCACAGGTGACCCGCTGAAGGAGACCCTCCTGTATGAAGGGTGGAACGTGCCACTGATAAATATTTAAAACATTTAATTTGCATAAGAGAAAAGATAAATATGGTCGAAAGTTATTAAAAACTAGAGAAAATACATTTTGTGAAAATCCACAGAGAGCTGAATGACTGCTGAAATTTACTGAAAATGCTCAAGCTAAAAGAAGCCGAAAACTAGCTACAGGCTAACTAGCATATCACCAGATGGAAAAGGTCAAAGTAGCAGAACAGTAACTAAAGGTACCCAGCTGGAGGCTCAGTGTATTAGAACGGCAGCTAGAAGTAGCAAAAGATTAGCTCCAAGCTAAAGTTCCTCTTTTTAGGTTACCGTATTCTTCGGTGTATAATACGCTCCGGTGTATAATACGCTTTGTCATATTTTTGGAAATAAATCAGAAAAACCCTTAGATAATACGCTTCGGTGTATAATACGCGCTGCCGTGACAGTCTTTTTTATGGCCACTAGATGGCGCCAAACCCATTGAAACTGCAGTGATGCAACCGTGACCTCAGAAACATTTCTCTGATCGCTCTCAGTAATGAACTTTTTGTGAGTTATTCCTGAAGGGACAGTAATACTTTTATTACTTTTAATTTGAATCAAACATTACAAATTGTCAGAAAGATAAAGTGTTAGTTTCAGATGTCAGCATTTTATGATAAAAACTGATCTTAACACTACACACAACACTGTCAACCTGTTGGTTTGGTTAAAACAACGTCATTAAAGCGTCACATATGGGACCTATGTTAATGATAATAGCAAAAACAGATATTGTTCATCTGATTATTAATTAGGACAAAAACAAAAGTCTCTTCTGAGGAGATTGTCCTGAGCTCAAACTAAAATGAGATAAACAGTGTCACTGAATCTTCACTGCAGGTTTGAGAAGGGAAATCCTTCATGAATAACATTTTGGAATAACATTTGCTATTCAGCATGAATTTAAACAGTTTGAATAAACAGACTACAGGGTGCATTAGCGCCCATAGCGGCCGAAACTGGTACTGCACCATTTTTGGCCAAAATGAAAAACGGCGAATCAGAGCTAAAAATGGGTCTAAAAATATGGGAAAAAAATCCATAGATAATACGCTTCGGTGTATAATACGCAGGATATTCAAATGAGCAAAAAAAGTGCGTATTATACACCGGAGAATACGGTAGTTACACTCCAGGTGCAGCTTCGTCACCATCAGGCATCTGAAAACTGAACGGGCTGATGGGAAGCGTTGACCCGCGGTGACTTTGGCCTGGACTCCGCCCCCTCCGTCTGAAGATGTTGACGAGCAGCATTTTTCTTCAGTAACCCCGTCTTCTCGTCTGCAGGCGATGTTCGGCTCGGAGTCGCTACGACTACCTGGAGCCGACGCTGCCGCGCTCCTTCGTGTGGCTGCTGCGGCTCTTCTCCTTCCTGCTGGACGTGGAGGTCTGGACTCTGTTCAAGGAGGTGCTGAGTGTGGAGAGATGGCTGTTCTGCACCTCCTCACCTCAAGACCGAACGCTCGTGAAGACCAAGAGCCGGACGAGGAGGAGGAGCCAAAGTTCAGCTAAAAGGCCAGCAAGAAGCCGAGGACCTGAGGAAGAACTCCGAGGAGAGAAACCGTTTCCTTTTCATGTCGTTAGCAGCTGTGAGTGAACGTTGATTTGATTTGGAGACATCAACAGTAAGAAAAGCTGCCAAATTTAATGAAATAAAAACTTCCAGGGACAAAGAGTCACGAAGGAAGTAGCCGATGAAAAAAAGTTATTTATTTTTTTATGTCGTGGTTCGGTTTAAAAAATGTTCGTGACCCAGACGACCCCCTGAGGTTCACCTGCTTCAGTAACAGAACCCTGTTTTCACTTCCTGCTTTGTGTTTGTTTACAGGAGCTGCAGACAAAGGAGCCTTCAGCGACAGGAGCCTCCAGCAGGGGGCGCTGCTCGCTGCTTCTTCTTGTTGTTTGTCTGCAGCTCCTGTAAACAAACACAACACTTCATTTCAACGTGTCTTTGTTGCTTCTCGTGTTAGAACCTGGTTCTGACCGCAGGTCCGTCCAGTCGGCGCTGCTGTCTGCCTCCAGCTGTGGGTTTTTGTCTCCGCTGTTGCCATGGAGACGTGACAGCAAACACACCGATGCTGCGTTCACGGGCAGCAGGGTTTTTGGAACGTCTCGGGTCAGACAGTTTAAAAAGGTCTCGGTCTGATGGTTCTGCAAGACGAGGAACCAAACGGAAACGGACCTTTGTGAGCTCGTCTGTAGAACAAGACGAGGTTCTAACCATCAGCAGCAGAACCGTACGGTCATGGACCCGTCTCCACAGAACCAGAACCTCAGCGGAGCTTAAACCCAACGGAATAAAATGTTTAATCTGTGGCAGAAAATAAATCATTCAATTAAAAATTTCTTTT
>JBBPBX010015061.1:12001-32835 GCA_038048925.1 Garcialebias charrua
TTGTGGATCCTCACTGACTGTGGTCTGTTTGTTAAGAAATCTAGGACCCAGTTACAAATGGAGGGGCTTAGTCCTAGTGTGGATAGTTTGTCCATCAGGGTTTGTGGAATCGTGCTGTTGAAAGTTGGTGTGAAGTCCAGTAGCTGTGTGTAGTCACTCACAACATGAGCACCCACGGGTTAAACACAGGCGCAGCTTATATATGTACAATTTCAGTGTGTGTGTGTGTGCGCATGTGTGTGAGTGTGTGTCTGTGTGTGTGTGTGTGTACATGCGGCTTATATTCTGGTGCGCTCTATAGACCGGCATTATGGTAATATAAGGTTTATAAATGACTTGTTTCTACATGCTAACATATATCTGGGAATATAAAAACTCACCAGTGTGATTGTACACCACGTCCGTGATAGACATCACATTCCATTCTGTTCTTAGTTTCTCCACCAGGGCCCCCACATCCTCCCAGTTATAGCTCGTGCCCTTTGGGCTGAACTCAGGGCTGAAGGTCAGCTGGTCAGCTAAGGAGTAACAGGACCTGGACTCTCCTAAGGTCTGCAGAGGAGTGAAGTGGATCATGTTGTACCCTGTAAGAGAGAAATCCCTCAGCCTTAACTTTGATTATTCCCAACCATACAATAGTTTTTGCAGTTTAAATGTAAAAAAAATGTGCATTTTTCAAAGGGAAAAGTATCCAATAAAGAGACAAAATAACTATGCAGTTTACTTTAAAGTAATGTTCTAACTTGTTAAAACCAGGATTGACTCCTGTAGTTCGAGGGTGAGCTGGATCTTTTTACAAGGACAGTACTGATGAAAATACTCTCACAGAAAATAAACATGGAAGATGTAAAGGGGTGTTTTTCATATTTAACAGCTCGTGCAACTTTGGTCTTCCTGCAATAATTTCCGAGGGCTTTGGAACTGTGTCTAACAAACAATCCTCCACAGTTTGTGACTCTGATGCAGCAGCCGCAACAATGGAAGTAAAGCAGACACTCAGACAATCATGAGGGAAAAGAAAGTCCAATCTCTTATGATACATTTATATTATAAATGATAAATTAAATATATTAAATATGGATATTTAAGAGTTTTACGCATCAGGATATAAATAAACCAATAGGATATTTACCAAGTTCTAAGAATACTAAAATGTAACTAGAAAGTTCCTGGAGAAACTTTAATGGGGACTGCCACGTGGCGGCCATTTTTTAAATTTTGATTTGACCATACTAAGTGTTGAGAATCGCTCTCAGCTACCATCATAACAAATTTCAACTCAATATGGCAAAAAACAATTAAAGTTATAGTATATTTTTGTTATAAGCTATTGTGGCCATCTTGGATTTTTTTATTTTTCAGTTTGTGATGGGGAATGTTCTCAGCTCTCAACACACCAAATTTAAACCCAATGGCCCTCATGCACGAACCGTTCGTACGCACAGATTTGTTCTTAAACTGTGCGTACGAGTGATTTAGGATCATTTGTGGCATTCAACAATGTTTTCGTATCCTAAGATTTTTTTCAGATACGAACAAAATTTACGAGTGGTCCGGACCTGTCGTATATTTTAGGAGCGTCAGTCTGCTGTCATCCAGACGGATCTTCTCCACGAA
This sequence comes from Garcialebias charrua, assembly GCA_038048925.1. Lineage (NCBI taxonomy): Eukaryota > Metazoa > Chordata > Actinopteri > Cyprinodontiformes > Rivulidae > Garcialebias > Garcialebias charrua. Next base: position 13,619 of record JBBPBX010015061.1, read on the forward strand.
TAACTTCATATTTCGTTATTTAGAAAATATTTTGGGTTTAAAAAATCACGCACCATAATTATTCTTGACAATAGGTTATTCTGTTTGAATTAGAATTATAATTTTAAGTTTAATTTGTCTGGTGTGTCGCGCAGGCTTCAGTGAGTCGTGCGCTCCCCTTGGTCATCAAAGCCGCTCCTCATATTAACACCCAGGTACATAAAATTCCCATACACCGCCGCAGAACAAGTACGAATTAAGACTGATTTTCATGCTATTGCTGGACTGCTGTGCCAAACACCATCGGAGCAATAGATTATTATATCTGATTCGAAATATAACCTGCAGAATGTGGTTGCGCGATGACCAGGAGGAGCGCGCATGACTCATTTGTGCTGCAAAACATGTTGGCACGCGTCTTGCGCAGCATGGCATTTATTGTCCATCCATCTCGGTAACGCAGACTATTCCTTGACCACCTCCTGTCCGTGCTGCGGCGAGACGTTTCTTTGAAGCCATTTTCAGATCAAACCATTTATTCTTGATTTCTGATACTGTACGACCCACGGGAGACACAACATATGCACTACAATATTAATATGAAGTTAACTGTAGTTTCGAGACATTTTAAAATGCTTCTGTTCAAAATCACATCCGACACTTGCGGCGGGGTGGGGGGTAGCGGTGCGCCACAGCTCTTCTGAATAAGTGAAACACAGTTGTTTACACTAAAATTAAAAATATTTGACCATCCGACACTTGCGGGGAGGGGGGGGGTGTAGCGGTGCGCGACAGCGCGACTGAGAGCAGAACTTCAATCTCCGAACGCGTGAAGTTCTTCTTTTTACTTCTTGATTTTGAATGAATGGACACTTCCTGCTGTCAAAAGGCAGGAAACGTGGCCTTATATGGTGTTTTGAGGGGTGGGAATTATGTAAATGACCTCTCCGCGAGCACGCGCAGGTGGATAGAACAGGTGGGATTCATTAAATTTACGCAGCTCGTTTACACACTTTTCCTGTGGATAGAAGAGTTTGTTGAATCTGACGTGGCATGTTCGTACGAACGCTTCGTACGAACAAAAGTAGGAGAAATTTAGGATAAAAATACGAACATGTTCTTGCATGAGGCCCAATATCTTTACGATAGATGTTATCATACTTTTTTACCCTTTTAGCTAAGGCAGCCATCTTGGATTTTGTATTTGTATGGGAAACATACACAGATGACAAAATGTGACAAATTAATTATTGCATTAGGAATGTATAACAACTGGCTCTCAAATAAATCCATACTAAATTTCATCTCAATATCTCAAAGAATGACTGAGTTATAGTCAATTTTGTGTTAGCTGTGGTAGCTGTGGCAGCCATCTTGAATCAAAATGGCTCCAAATGTTAAATTCTAGAGATACACCTGATAATTACTTTGTGAGTTTCAACCAAATCCAACACGTTGTTCAAGAGATATGTTGCTAACAGACAGACCAAGTTTACATGTATTTCTAAATGTGTGTTCCTCAAGTCAGGTCAGAGGTGCATGTAGGCAGGGCGCAGTGACAGCTGCATGAGGAAAGTGGGAAAATATAGGATCAGACAAACAGCTGCTGTGTAAAAACTTTAAAGCCCCACTGACATGATTTTTTAATTTTCATAAAATTGCTCAAAATATATATCTTTTATCATTTAAATATGTTATCATTTAAATATGTTCATTTTTGCAAACAAAATGCTAAATCACTTTAATTTTGCTTTAAAAGTGATTTTGAACTTCAAGCCGAGTTTAATCATGGGAAATCCAATTACACACGAACGCACCATCTGTGATGTAACATTGGGCAGAGGGCTCTGGTCTCTTTAATAGCGGACAATTTAAAACCCGATGAATTTATCAATCTATGTGAAGATTTGAGCTATTTGTCTTCATTTTGGGAAGCAGAAAATAGTTTGGGTGATGGAACAAGAAACAACAGGATCTAATTTAGGTCTGATGCTGTATCAGACTTACCTTCATGTCGAGCTGCTCATACCTGCGCACTGTGACAAGCCCAGAGCTCTGCCCTCCACTCTGACACGTACATCACAGATGGTGCGTTCGTGTGTAATCGGATTTCCCATGATTAAACACGGCTTGAAGTTCAAAATCACTTTTAAAGCAAAATTAAAGTGATTTATCATTTTGTTTGCAAAAACGAACATATTTAAATGATAAAATATACAAGCCCAAAACCAGAAAAGTTGGCACGTTGTGGAAATCGCAAATAAAAACAGAATACAATGACTTGCAAATCTTTTTCAACCTATATTCAATTGAACACACTGCAAAGACCACATACTTAACGTTCGAACCGGTAAACTTTGTTATTTTTTGCAATTATTAGCTCATTTGGAATTTGATGCCTGCAACATGTTTCAAAAAAGCTGGCACAAGTGACAAAGAAGACAGAGAAATTTGAGGAATGCTCATCAAACACTTATTTGGAATATCCCACAGGTGAACATGCAAATTGGGAACAGGTGGGTGCCATGATTGGGTATAAAAGCAGCTTCCTTGACATGCTCAGTCATCCACATAGAAGGATGGGGCGAGGGTCACCACTCTGTGAACAAATGCGTGGGCAAATTGTCGAACAGTTCAAGAACAACTTTTCTCAACGAGCTATTGCAAGGAATTTAGGAATTTCACCATCTACGGCCCGTAATATCATCAAAAGGTTCAGAGAATCTGGAGAAATCACTACACGTAAGGGGCAAGGCCGAAAACCAACATTGAATGCCCGTGACCTTCGATCCCTCAGGCGGTACTGCATCAAAAACCGACATCAGTGTGTAAAAGATATCACCACATGGGCTCAGGAATACTTCAGAAAACCACTGTCAGTAACTACAGTTCGTCGCTACATCTGTAAGTGCAAGTTAAAGCTCTACTATGCAAAGCAAAAGCCATTCATCAACAAGATCCAGAAACGCCGCCGGCTTTGCTGGGCCCGAGCTCATCTGAGATGGACTGATGCAAAGTGGAAAAGTGTTCTGTGGTCTGATGAGTCCACATTTCAAATTGTCTTTGGAAACTGTGGACGTCGTGTCTTACGGACCAAAGAGGAAAAGAACCATCAGGACTGTTATAGGCGCAAAGTTCAAAAGCCAGCATCTGTGATGGTATGGGGGTGCATTAGTGCCCAAGGCATGGGTAACTTACACATCTGTGAAGGCACCATTAATGCTGAAAGGTACATACAGGTTTTGGAGCAACATATGCTGCCATCCAAGCGACGTCTTTTTCATGGACGCCCCAGCTTATTTCAGCAAGACAATGCCAAGCCACATTCTGCACGTGTTACAACAGCGTGGCTTCGTAGCAAAAGAGTGCGGGTCCTCCCCTGGCCTGCCTGCAGTCCAGACCTGTCCCCCATTGAAAATGTGTGGCGCATTATGAAACGTAAAATACGACAACGGAGACCCCGGACTGTTGAACAACTTAAGCTGTACATCAAGCAAGAATGGGGAAGAATTCCACCTGAAAAGCTTCAAAAATTGGTCTCCTCAGTTCCCAAACGTTTACTGAGTGTTGTTAAAAGGAAAGGCGATGTAACACAGTGGTAAATATGTCCCTGTGCCAACTTTTTTGCAATGTGTTGCTGCCATTGAATTCTAAGTTAATGGTTATTTGCAAAACAAAATAAAGTTTCTCCGTTCGAACATTAAATATATTGTCTTTGCATTCTATTCAGTTGAATATGGGTTGAAAAAGATTTGCAAGTCATTGTATTCTGTTTTTATTTGCGATTTGCACAACGTGCCAACTTTTCTGGTTTTGGGCTTGTATATATTTTGAGCAATTTTATGAATAGTAAAAAAATCATATCGGTGGACCTTTAAGGCCTTTTAAAGAAAGACCACACATTTCCAGCACTATACAGGCGTTGGTCATAAAATTAGAATATCGTTAAAAAAAAGTTTATTTCAGTAATTCAATTGAAAAAGTGAAACTTGTATATTATATTAATTTATTACACACAGACTGATATATTTCAAATGTTTATTTATTTTAATGTTGATGATTTTAACTGATAACTAATGAAAAGCCCAAATTCAGTATCTCAGAAAAATAGAATATTACTTAAGACCAATAAAATAAAATAAAAACAGGGTTTTAGAAATGTTGGCCAACTGAAAAGTATGAGCATGTTCAGCATTCAGTACTTAGTTGTTGCTCATTTTGTCTGGATTACTGCAGCAATGCAGCGTGACATGGATTTGATCAGTCTGTGGCACTGCTCAGGTGTTATGAGAGCCCAGGTTGCTCTGATAGTGATCTTCAGCTCTTCTGAATTGTTGGCTTTGGTGTATCACATCTTCCTCTTCACAATACCTCATAGATTTTCTATGGGGTTAAGGTCAGGAGAGTTTGCTCGTCAGTTAAGAACAGGGATACTGTGGTCCTTAAACCAGGTACAGGTAGTCCCCAACTTACGAGCGAGTTCCGTACCTACGGCCGTTCGCAAGTCGAAAATTCGTAAGTAGGATCACATACAAAATATATATATATTTTTTTTTTTTTATAAATAAATAGATGTGCAGTACTGTACTGTTACCAAGCACTTAGCCTATCCTAACACAGTTTTTAAAGATGGAGTGAATTGAATTGTCTCCTTTTCACATAAAGGGAGCTAGCTCCCTTTATGTGAATGGAGCCTGCTAGGGAGGAAGTGACAATTTAACTCACTCCTTAACTATGTTAGGATAGGCTAAGTGCTTGATAACTGTACAGTACTGCACATTTATTTATTTATTATTATTTTAAACACTTTTTTTAATGAGATGCGCATTTGTAAGTCCGAAACGTAAGTCGGGGGTGTCGTAAGTCGAGGACTACCTGTACATGTGACTTTGGCACTATGTGCAGGTGTTAAGTCCTGTTGGAAAATGAAATCTGCATCTCCATAAAGTTGATCAGCAGCAGGAAGCATGAAGTGCTCTAAAACTTCCTGGTAGACAGCCACTTTGACCTTGGACCTGAGAAAACACAGTGGACCAACACCAGCAGATGACACGACACCTCAAACCATCACTGACTGTGGAAACTTGACACTGAACCTCAAGCAACATGGATTCTGTGCCCCTCCTCTCTTCCGCCAGACCAGGGGTCTGCAACCTTTACGATCAAAAGAGCCATTTCTACCACTTTGTTCATTAAATTAATCGTGTCTGGAGCCGCAACACCTGCTACAGCTGGGATTCTCAACTGGTGGCCCACGGACCACTTTAAATTTGTTGGAGGGCACTTTTCTGGACAGTAGGGGTGATTTTATAAAACTAAAAATATCTAATGATTTTTAACATTTATTGATATTTTTACACTAAGACAAAATAAAAGACGAGATTCTTGTAAAGGAAAAATATATATATACTTTTTGCCCAGTTTCTACAAACTAAAACAATAAACTATGCATTCTTATGCAAGAAAGTTTATGCCCAATAATCCAGGTACCAAATCCAATAATTCTCAGTCGGGTCATCTGGACAGTTTCTTTAAAAATATATATATTTGTTTTTTTTTGACCCGACTGAGAATTATTGGATTTGGTACCTGGATTATTGAGCATGAACTTTGTGGCCTTGAACCACTTTGGCTGTGGCTGCCTGCCTGGGAGGAGTCGACGAGAGACAGGACGGCCTCCAGAAACCATCTTGGCTCCAGCAAACTTCCGCTTAAGGTGTTTACTTCTTGGTGGGGAAACAGTTTGCTGGAAGTCCTCTGACTGATGAAGCCCTCCAGATAGAGGGTGAAACGTTTCTATAAAAAAAGAAACTGTCCAGATGATCCAACTGAGAATTATTGGATATGCATTATGTGATTTAAAAAAAAATAGACAAATTATGTATCCTACTTTGAAGAACTAAAGCATGAAGTGGCTGCCCCCACCTGTGGAACTCTCTTCCTGACTGTCTGAGAGCCCCACAGTCTGTGGTTGACTTTAAGAGCGGCTTGAAGACCTTTCTTTTTAACCGAGCATACTCTACCTCCTCATGATTCTACTTTTGATCTTGATACTGTTATTGATTTTACTTGTTTTATTGACGTTTAAATTCTGTTACACTTTGTAGCACTTTGAGATTTTCATTAATGAAAAGTGCATTATAAATTAAATTCATTATTATTGTTATTATTATGAAGTGAAAGTTTGTTTTACTCCTTGTAATGTTTCTAGTATTCATATATTTTCAAAATAAATTACAGGAAAACTGCTAAAACTAGCCCTTTTAGTTGTTATAATAACCAATAAAATGCAGTTTTATGTCAGTTTTGGTCAAAGCTTGAAAGAGCTGCTGCAGAGGGACCAAAGAGTGGCTCCAGAGTCGCAGGTTGCAGACCCCTGCTCCCGACTCTGGGACCTGGATTTCAAAATGAAATGCAAAATTTACTTTCATCAGAGAACATAAGTTTGGACCACTCAGAACCAGTCTCAGGCGAGATGCTTCTGACACGTCTCTTGTTCAAGAGTGGCTTGACACAAGGAATGCGACAGTTGAAACCCTTGTCTTGCATATGTCTGTGCGTGGTGGTTCTTGAAGCACTGACTCCAGCTGCAGTCCACTCTTTGTGAATCTCCCCCACATTTTGGAATGGGTTTTGTTTCACAATCCTCTCCCGGGTGCGTTTATCACTATCGCTTGTACACTTTTTCCTACATCTTTTTCTTCCCTTCACCTCTCTATTAATGTGCTTGGACACAGAGCTCTGTGAACAGCCAGCCTCTTTAGCAATGACCTTTTACGTCTTGCCCTCCTTGTGCAAGGTGTCAGTGGTCGTCTTTTGGACAACTGTCAAGACAACAGTCGTCCCCATGACTGTGTAGCCTACAGAACTAGACTGAGACCATTTAAAGGTCTTTGCAGGTGTTTTAAGTTAATTAGCTGATTACAGTAGTGTATCATTCAACCTTTATTTAGGCAGGTTAATCCCATCAATGAATGAATAGAATATACAAGTTTCACTTTTTGAATTGAATTACAGAAATAAATCAACTTTTTCATGATATTCTAATTTTCTGAGATACTGAATTTGGGGTTTTCATTAGTTGTCAGTTATAATCATCAACATTAAAAGAAATAAACATTTGAAATGTGTCAGTCTGTGTGTAATGAATGAATATAATATACAAGTTTCACTTTTTGAATTGAATTACTGAAATAAATCAACTTTTTCGTGATATTCTAATTTTATGACCAGCACCTGTTTGTAAGAGATATGACGAGTTAAAAAAATCTCCTCACAATGTGATCTGTGGGCTAAATTAAATCACAGCTGGGATTGGGCTTTTGCAGAATCTGTGACATTGGGCAGCCCTGGCGGAGTCCAACTCCCACCTTGAAGGGGACCGACTTATTGCCAGCAAAGCGGACCAAGCTCTTGCACCGCTTGTATAGGGACTGAACAGCCCGTAGCAACGGGCTACCAATCCCATACTCACGGAGCACCCCACCACAGTGTACCCCGAGGAACACGGTTGAATGCCTTCTCCAAATCCATAAAACACACGTAGACAGGATGGGCTAACTCCCATGACTCCTCGAGGACCCTAGGGAGGGTAAAGAGCTGATCCAGCCAGGACGGAACCCACTTCCTCCTGGATCTGAGGTTCGACCAACGATCTGACTTGCATCTCCAGTACCCCTGAATAGACCTTACCAGGGAGGCTGAGGAGAGTGATGCCCCTATAATTGGAACACACCCTCCGGTCCCCCTTTTTTGAAGAGGGGAACCACCACCCCAGTCTGCCAATCCAGTGGCACTGCCCCTGAAGTCCACACGATGTTGCAAAGGCATGTCAACCAAGACCAGGGTATATACATACAGAAATTCTTGAGTTATTTAATACCTTTTTAATACCATCACAATATTTTTTAATACCATCACGACACTGAGCTGCAACCGTAGCAGCAACCTCTTGTACTTCAGTTCAGAGCAACTAAATGTAAAGTGATAGATTACTGTCATTTTCTTCCTAAACTTTGGTAGTAAATGTAGTTTTATAATAATTACTGGATACATCAAGTTGCTTCGTGCTTCAATAAAAGCACTGACCTACTTGTTATTTAAATCTAACCCAAGACAAAAAGTTATTTAATTGTTCCCACACACAGCATATCTCTAATGGCAAACGAAAAAACTGTAAACTTGAAAACAGAACAATTTAGTTAAAAGAATTTGCACAATTCAAAAAGAGAGGGAGAAAAATAATAACTACGGTATTTTCAACCTGTATGTCACAGGTTTTTGCATAATTTAAATGCCCTGCGACTGATAGGCCGAAGTGACATACCGCATTTTCCGGAATATAGGTCGCGGCTTTTTATCATTTTTGCATGCCCTGCGACCTATATTCAGGTGCGACCTATTTATGGCTTTTTTATATAAAATAAGCTGATTTGTAATCATTTATTAACAAAAATTAAACTGAGACACACTCTTACAATAATGTCAGCTAACAAATATATTTTTTAGGTGTTTATCCTGCTAAAATTATTCATTTATTAAAGAAAAGTTCAGCTCAGACACATATTTGCTATAATTTTTATCAAACAAATAATTGTTTTTAAGTGTTAATCTTCTTAAAAGCCTTGCTGTGCGCTCCTGTGGCAGACATTTGCAGCAGAGCTAAACACGGTCCACATTTTGACGTAGGTGCGACCTATACTCAGGTGCGACCTATATATGGATTTTTCCAATTCTTTGGCAATAATTGGACAATGCGACCTATATTCTGGTGCGACCTATATTCCGGAAAATACGGTAATTATGGATTTTTTTTTTTCTCCCATATTTATAAACCATTTTTTGACTGAGATTTGACCGTTCCCATTCATTCTGACTGAAAAAAAACAGCTGTACTTGATGGCAGCAGAGTACGGTAGTAACAGGTGTATGGCATGCTTTTGGCTGTTGTATCATGTAATAAGAAAACGTGGCTATAATGACAAATTCAAAAAAGTTCAAGACAAAAACAACAAGACTTTATTTATTATACTTTAATCTTTTTTTTCTTCTTGCAATTCTTTTTTTTCTTGCACTTATTAGAATGTACCATGTCCTGGATGACTGAGAATCTTTACCAGCTATTAATGACTCGATCGGCCTGCCATATATTCAGAGTCAGAGAGTCTTTATTGTCATTTGCACCGCATGTGGTACATGAGATGAAAACGAGATTATGTACACGAGGTCCCAGTTACATCCAACAACAAATGCAAGAGAAAAACAGTAATAACATCTAGAACTAACTAAGAAAAACATCAACTAGTAATACACTAAGCCTAATATAGTGGGAATAAACAGCAGCACGAACATGAGTTTGTATGAGCAGATGGTCACAGATGAACACAGATGAACACAGATGAACACAGATGAACACAGATGAACACAGCAACAAGAAAACAGATCAGCATCAGCATGATGTGATATTTTGCAGTGTTTATTTTAATTTTATTTTTATTTATTCATGAGTCTAACAGCCTCAGGGTAGAAGCTGTTCCTCAGTCTAGTGGTTCTACACTTGATGCTCCTCAACCTCCGTCCTGAGGGGAGTGGGGCAAAGAGTGAGTGTGCTGGATGAGTGAGGTCTTTCATGATACAGGTGGCTCTTTTCCTGCATCTAGAGGTGTAAATGTCTGTGATGGTGGGGAGACTGACTCCAACAGACTTCTGTGCAGCCTTCACCACTCTCTGCAGAGCTTTCCTCTCTGCAACTGTGCAGCCTCCATGCCACACGTTGATGCTGGAGCACAGGATGCTCTCCACTGCACACCTGTAGAAGGAGGTGAGGACTGGGCTGCTCAGACCAGCTCGTCTCAGCCGTCTGAGGAAGTAGAGTCTCTGATGACCTTTCTTGATCAGGCTGGTGGTGTTGTTGCTCCAGCTGAGGTTATCATTCATGTGTACACCCAAGTATTTGTAGCTGGAGACCACTTCCACTGCAGACCCACCTATTTTCAGTGGGGCATGGGTGTGTTTGTTCCTTCTGAAGTCCACAATCATCTCCTTTGTCTTCTTCACATTCATGTGAAGATTATTCTCTTTGCACCAGCTCTCCAGATGTTCCACCTCCTGTCTGTAGCTGGACTCATCATTGTTTGTGATGCATCCCACCACCGCTGTATCATCTGCAAACTTAACAATATGACAGCCTGGAAGTGTGGCTGTACAATCATATGTGAGCAGAGTGAACAGAAGAGGGCTCAGCACACATCCCTGAGGAGAGCCAGTGCTGAGGGTTATGGTGGAGGAGGAGAAGTTGTGGATCTTCACGGACTGTGGTCTGTCTGTTAAGAAGTCTAGTACCCAGTTACAAATGGAGGGGCTTAGTCCAAGTGTAGATAGTTTGTCTATCAGAGTTTGGGGGATCATGGTGTTGAAGGCAGATGTGAAGTCCACAAAGAGCAGACGCACGTATGAGTCCTTCTGATCCAGGTGGGTGAGAGCAGTGTGGACCACGGAAGAAATGGCGTCCTCTGTTGATCGGTTCTCACGGTATGCATATTGATGAGGGTCCTCATTGATGTTGACGGTTGCCTTGATGTGGGACATGACCAGTTTCTCAAAACATTTAGCGACTATCGGGGTGAGGGCCACCGGTCTATAGTCATTCAGACCAGTCACTGTGGAGCTCTTTGGGACTGGGATGATGGTCGCGGTCTTCAGGCAGGTGGGAACTGACTCCAGTGCAAGTGAGGTGGTGAAGATGTCAGCCAGCACCTCACAGAGCTGGTCCGCACATTCCTTCAGAACTTTCCCTGGGATGTTGTCTGGTCCGGTTGCTTTATGAGGATTAATCTTTCTGAGACTGCCTCTCACTTCTGCTGCGGACACCCTGAGATGCTCTTCATCTGGTGATGAGGTGAGTCTGGTGCTAGCAGGTCTGTTTGGATCATCAAAACGTGCATAAAACTTATTGAGGGCATCAGGCAGAGATGGGTCCCTGGGGCATTGTTTGTTTTTGCCTTTGTAATCTGTTATGCATTTAATACCCTTCCACATGCTCCGTGGGTCTTGTGAGGTGAACTGTCCCTCGATCCTCTGTGCATACGTGGCCTTGGCCTTCTTAATGCCATCCTTCAGTTCTTTCCTGCTCTTTCTCAGTTCCACTTTATCTCCTGACTTGAATGCAGTGTCTCTGGCTGCTAGCAAGGCGTGAACTTCTTTAGCCTCACCACCTTCATTCTGCTCTGCTTTGAACAGTCAAAACAGCTGCACCACCCCAGCGAATTTGACCATTAAAGTGCATTTATTAAGCAAATGTTAGACTGAGACACACTTCTGCTATAATTTCCAGCTAAAAAAATAATTGTTTAGGTGCTTTTCTTGTTAAATTTCAGAGAAACGAGCCACATTCCTCCTTCCTGGTTCTCGTCCTCTGCGCATTCACGGAGCACCGAGGCAGCAAAACTATTTTTTAAAATAAATATGATTTGACCATTAAAGTACATTTATTAAGAAAATGTTAGACTGAGACACAACTTTGCTATAATTTCGAGCAAACAGCTAACTGCTTAGGTGCTTTTCTTGTTAAATTTCGTAGAAACGAGCCGCGTTCCTCCTTCCTGTTTCTTTTTACAGACGTGACAATAAGCCTCTTGGCTGTTGGCTGAAGTCAGTCTCTGAATCTGGCGTCCTCTCACCAGAGGTCTGAAAACTTACATTTCCCCATGACGGTTCTGGAAGCTCTGTCAGCCCTCGGCCGGCCGTAGGAGTAAACGCACACTGACCGACAATATGACGTCATTGATTTAGCTTAAATGGTAAATGGTAAATGGAGCTTATTTATATAGCACCTTCCAGCCCCCTACGAGGGGCCCCAAAGCGCTTCACAATACCAACCATCCACCCATTCATTCACACATTCATACACCGGTAGCGGCAGACTGCCATGCAAGGCGCCATCCAGTCCTACCGGGAGCAACTCGGGGTTAAGTGTCTTGCCCAGGGACACAATGCCATTACCACTACGCCACGGCCGCCCCTTAGGTTCTACTCAAACATAAAATTAGAAAAGATAAATAAATTCACCGGATTTTTTTAGCCGATAGAATGAGAAAAATATAGTTGTGTAAGTTTAAAAAAAAATTAATATCTTGTCAGATGACGTTTATAACTTTTTATTACTTTTTAATGGCTGTAATTTGTGTTAATTTTATTTAAAATTGACTACCTTTTAATACCTTGTACAACCCCGCAGATACCCTGAAGACAGTCCCACAACATCCAGAGCCTTAAGGAAATCAGGGTGAATCTCATCCACTCCCGGAGCCCTGCTGCCTCGGAGCTTTTTAACCTCTGCGACCTCAGCCACAGTTATGGATGGATCAACCCCAAAGTCCCCTGACTCAGCTTCCTTCATGGAAGACGTGCTGGTGGGATTGAGAAGGTCCGAGAAGTATTCCTTCCACCTCCTGACGACATCACTGGTTGAGGTCAACAGCAGTCCACCTTCACTGAATACAGTGTTAGTAAAGAGTTGCTTTCCCCTCCTCAGACATCTGATGGTTTGACAGAATCTCCTCGGAGCCGACCAAAAGTCGTTATAAAAAAATAATAATAATAATGAAAAGTAAAAAATGTGCAGGATCACTGTAGAACCCTTTGATGCCTAAAACTACAATCTCACCTGACTCCTTGGCCACTCTCAGTCTATCTGTCCAGTCGTCCAAATGTCCCAAACATTTGGACAGGTATGTCTGGATGGTGATGCAGTCCAACGGGAGGACATGATTGTCTGCTCCAACATGAAGGACAGGGTCAACAACAATATATCCTCCTCCTAACCTTTCCTCTCTGTGGGGAAAAAAACATCACATTTAGCACAAAAACTCAAGTCAAACTCAAGTCAGTCATTACCGCATAAACCTTAGCAGTACAAAGTGCTTCTCGTAAATAAAAACACAGTTAAAATAATACAACAGGAAATAAAACTATTAAAATAGATGAAACATAGAACTAGCACAGTACATTTTATGATCTGCTCCACTAGAATTAAAGGCCACTAAAGGCAGGAGTGTTTTAGGAGCAGAGTAAATGTTCAACAGTCTAAATCAGTGGTCCCCAAACTACGGCCCGAGGGCCGTATGCGGCCCCCCTCCACATTTGGTCCGGCCCCCAGAACAATACCAGAGAGCATTTAGATTTTTTTTTCATGTGTATTTGTATTTGATAGTAAAGTTAGACTTCTGCAATAAAATGTTCCTTAGTTATGAACTATTTTGAACTATTGTTCCACATTTAATTTATTGTGTCAGCGTTTGGGGAAAAAAGCTGACACATCCAAAACGTGACATTCTGTTCCTCCCTTCTGCGGTCTGTGCCCCTATCTGGCAACCCCCAGAAAAAAATCCCGAACCTGCCCCTCTCAAAGACAGAACGGAATAATGGCGAAAAGATTAGGTAAGAGAAAAATTCATTCAGAATGCAGGGCATTTAAGCTGCAGTGGACAAACAATTATTTTTTTGTTCAATGCAAAGAAAAGGCTGGCTGTCTCATCTGTAAAGAGGCGGTGGTGGTATTCAAAGAATACAATCTGCGGCGACACTATGAATCCCGTCACGTGATTATTATTTATTTAATAAATAGTGTTTATTTCCTGGATTTTGTTCTGTGAAGAACCCAGAGAGGGTTATTTGATTATGATTTATTTTATTAATAGTGTTATTATTTATTTTATTAATAATGTTATTATTCATCTCCTGACTTTTGTTCTGTGAAGAACCCAGAGAGGGTTATTTAATTGTGCTTTCTGGAAAATACATTTTTACATTTAGGCACTCTTGCAATCGACACACTTTTTCCTGTTACAAACTGACTCCGGCCCCCCACCAGAGAAGGGAAAAGTTATGTGGCCCTCACAGGAAAAAGTTTGGGGACCCCTGGTCTAAATAAATATGATGTGTAAATAAATCTAAATTTGGTGTTTTAGGGGTGTTTGGTGTTTCAGTGTTGGTGTAAATTTTCATACTTTTATACTATTATGAAAAAACTCAGGACAGTGTTACACTTTTACTATTTTATGCTTATGTTTATTAAATGTTTCAGTGTTTAGTGTTTAGAGTCAGAGTCAGAGTCAGAGAGTCTTTATTGTCATTTGCACCGCATGTGGTACATGTGATGAAAACGAGATTATGTACACGGGGTCCCAGTTACATCCAACAACAAATGCAAGAGAAAAACAGTTTAGATGGTTACTGTTGCACCGAGGGACTGAGAGAAATGCAATTTCGGTCCTGTGTATGTCCTGTACACATTGCAGTTCTGACAATAAAGTTGACTTTGACTTTGACTTTGATGTGTAGAGGTGTAGAGTTCAACAGAGTCGGGCCACCACTAAAATATTCTGCCACCTCTAGTCCTTAGCCTGGGTTTAGACATGGTCTGCAGAGCTTTGAGCTCTGGCTTGGGGAGAAGGCTGCACGGGTTCTGATTGGGTTCCCAGCTATTCATGTAAGCAAAATTCCCTGACTTGTCCCTGAGTAAATACTGAAATTCCAGGAGAGATTGCAGTCACTGGAAAGATATATACCGGTATATTCTGTATTTTCCGGAATATAGGTTGCAGCTTTTTATCATTTTTGCATGCCCTGCGACCTATATTTAGGTGTGACCTATTTATGGCTTTTTATCACTGAAAAGCGGAAATGCTCTGTATGGGTGCGCGCTTGGTGTTATTTACGTTCTAAAATAAGCTGATTTGTAATAATTTATTAACAAAAATTAAACACAGACACACTAACATATATATTCAGCTAACAAATATTATTTTAGTAATTTACAAATAATTTATTTAAAATAAAATGTCTATGCCGATCGTGCAGCTCATTCATCAATTGTGTGTCATGTCCAATCTTATTTTGAAAAACCCCAATAGACCGAGTCCGTGATAAATGAACCGCGAAGTAGCGAGGGACTACTGTACTATGTTCACTGTGGAGGCAGAACATGGACTCAATACTAAAACACTTCAATTAATACAAGTATGTGTCAAAATCTCTAAGATCATCTTTTAATCAGCAGATCAAAGTTCAAATTTAAGAATTCTGAGTTTGCTTTGATTTTTATTTTTTAATTTTTCTCAAATTCTGAAGTTTTTTCTGTGTGAAAATTGTGAAAGTAATAGACCTTTTACCAGTTGACGTCATCATGCAAAGCTCGCCTGAAACGAGCGTTCTGATTGGACGGCAAAATGCGGCGGCGAATCGAAAACGGAAGTTGGGGCTAGTAGGAAGGAGCCGAGGAGCTTCGTAATGATAGCTAGTTGTAATTTAGAAGCTTGGTTTCTTAAAATAGTGGACAACCACTGGTCAAAATGCCTGAACATTGTGCCGCGGATACGAGAGGAGGTGATTGTGTGCGCTGATGGAAAATGGGGAAATCCTTCAGGCTTTTTGCGAATGTCCAGCAGGGTGAGCCATTGTCAACAACCTGTATATCCAAGCGTCAGAAATAAATGTTTTAAATTTCTCACACCAATACTTCTGATATTTAGACTGATTTGGTTATTGTTACAGGTTTAACATCTTCTGTTAGCTGCTATAACTAGCGCCATGTCTTCATAAGAGCCGTCAGTATTAGCACAGTATGTAAACAAAAACATGACGTTTGAGTCAGTCACACAAATGTTCACAGCGTCCTTATTTCTTATTTGATTTCTGTAAACTATGTCTTAAATACAACCTGAGACAATTGGTGATGTTGTGATGTGAAAAATAAGAACTATCCCAAGAGATACATTTCAGAGAGTCAGAGTCAGAGAGTCTTTATTGTCATTTGCACCGCATGTGGTACATGAGATGAAAACGAGATTATGTACACGAGGTCCCAGTTACATCCAACAACAAATGAAAGAGAAAAACAGTAATAACATCTAGAACTAACTAAGAAAAACATCAACTAGTAATACACAGCAGCACGAACATGAGTTTGTATTTATTAGCTTTCCTGGGAAAATTTAATTATCTTTGAGAACGTATTTACTATTGCACTTTTGACACGCTGTTTATACAGCTTACACTTTATTAGACGTAAAATGTGTGAAAATCTTAAATATATTACAAACAATATATTTTGCATGTGAATTTCATGACACACACAATATGGTTGTATATTGTGTTTGTTTTTGCAGACAAGGAGGTGGCTGCAACCATGCTGGAAATACATTCTAAACCAACCTGCACCCAGTTGCCTTGTACATGGAAGGGACCAGCCCAAAACTAACCGCACCTGCTACTTGGATGAGCTGCAAGTTTTAAAGTGAGTTTACTCAGTGTTCCTGAAGAAATTTCATATTACGCTTATAACACAAATACCCAGAAAGGTGACTTTCAGTCAAACTTCACCAACAACTGGAATAATACAATATCACTTATTTTGTCTTATTCCAGTCAAAAAACTATTCAACATTGTACAATTGTAGTTTATTGTATCGTGTTAATTATTGTTAATTGTTTTCTAGTGGCACTAGATAAGAAATAAATGCAATGACATATGTACGGTTTTAAATGTTTTCTACAATTGTAAGATCTGGAATAGTTTTGGACATTTTTTTAAAAACACTTCTACAAACAGATTTGCTAATATGTGTTTGATATCAACCACATTTTTCATGTTGGTGTCATTTAAGTTATGACATCGGCGTCAAAGTTTTCCAGGAGAACGCTGAACAGCCTGCGTTTTGACCCACGACATCCTGATGACCGGAATGAACTCACCATCACTGCATTGGGCGGCCGTGGTGTAGTGGTAATGGCAGTCGACCCCTGATCGGAAGGTTGGAGGTTCGAATCCCGCATCCGCCCACCATGTGTCGTTGTGTCCCTGGGCAAGACACTTAACCCAGAGTTGCTCCCAGTAGGTCTGGATGGCGCCTTGCAAGGCAGGCTACCACTACCGGTGTATGAATGTCTGAATGAATGGGTGGATGGCTGGTATTGTAAAGTGCTTTGGGGCTCCTCACAGGGGGCTAGAAAGCGTTATATAAATAAGCTCCATTTACCATTTACCATTTACTACTGGTCTTCACAAGGACATTTTGAGCGTGGAGCCATTGTTGACCTATTGCAGGTTGTAGTAGTAAACATTAAAAACCACTAACACTTATCTGTATCTGATAAATCTCAATCTGGTCATCTGGACAGTTTCTTTTAGTCGAAACGTTTCACCCTCAGTCCAGAGGGCTTCCTCAGTCAGAGTTTCAGCATACCGATCCTCCCCCACCAAGCTGCAAACAACTTATGTGGACCAACCAGCAAACTGGTTGTAAATGACACCAATAATGTTAATAAAACATGTTTGTCTTGTGGAAACTACTACTGTATATTTTTTCAACGCAGAAAGAGTTCAAATGATAACAGGCTAACAGTGCAGTGGTCTGTTCATTTTTATACAGCTGTATGTTTGATGACATTTTACTCACCTGTTATTTCTTCAGGGGGGTTGAAGGAAGAATCTCCTTGCATGTCGCAGGTTGAAACTTCAACACAGGCAGTGGACTGAGGTACAGCGAGGCTAGTAGAACTAGCTAGCTGCTAGTTTATCAACTGTCCAGTAGCATTCTGCTATAGGAGGTTGTTCTCCGTTTTGTCCATTTCCCATATCCAAGATGTAATGTAGGAACGTAATCCACAGAGTTTGGCCATGCCAGATAAAAAATGCCGATTACACACTTTGCTGTTTTGTGTCGGGGTGAAGTCCTGTCGGCGAAGCGCTTGAAGCCACATCTTCCTTCTTTTAGTCGCTTTACTCGACTTTCCTACAAGGACTTGGTAAAACAAACGTCTCACTTTCTTTTACTCGTTTACGTTGCCTCGAACAATTATAAACACAATAAAAGTTGTTCTAAAACTCAATAAAAGTCATATTTCCCCAGCGCGACCGTAGGCAGTAATGAAAACTCTCCGACGTTAGCCCTCGTTTCCGGTTAATTCTCGAAAAATGCGAGTGCGCATGCGCGATGACGTCAACTGGTAAAAGGTCTATTGTGGAGAGTTCTCTTGATATCCAGAGTCAGTATAGGAATAGGAACCTTGTTCTATTATGGTGCAATGACCTTCGGTTGTATAAAATTTTGAACTGGTCCCTGAATTCTTAAATAGTCATAGCTGATCAACTTCAGAACCACCTCAAATCCAATAGCTTGTTTGAACCGTTCCAGTCAGGTTTTCGTCCAAAACACAGCACCAAAACAGCTCTTCTCAAAGTTACCAACAATCTCTTCCTTTCCTCTGACTCTGGCTAGCTCAGTCTCCTCATCCTTCTGGACCTCACAGCAGCTTTTGACACCGTCAGTCATTCCATCCTCCTGTCCCGTCTCAAGTCCAACCTGAACATCACTGTCCTGGTTTCAGTCCTACCTCACAGACCAGCAAAAGTTTATTCACATCAACTGCTGCTCCTCCTCCATAACCCCTCTATCCCAGGGTGTTCCCCAAGGTTCAGTGCTTGATCCTCTCCTTTTCATCCTTTACATCCTCCCCCTTGGTAATACCATCCGTCATCATGGCCTCCATTTTCACTGCTATGCTGATGACATACAGATTTACATTACTACATCCAAAAGAACACATCTTACTTTTTGTTTTTTCCCAGTATGACTTACAGCTATGATAATGATTGTTTGAGTCTCTGAACTGTTTGTTTTCTGGGTGGTCAGCGGACGTGGTGGTTGACTTCAAAGGGAGCTGCTGTGAATGACGACGAAGGATGGACCCTCATTTGAACTTGGGCACATTTCAACTTTGTCCAAATTTGATCTGACACAGTTTATTGGTGCAGATGTAATTAATAAATAGTATAAATAAAAGTAATTTATTAAAGCTTGATTTACATATTTTATAATAAATTGTATGGTAATTTATTTTTGCACAATTAACACTTATTTTGTCATCTGTTATGATTTTAACTAGAAATAGTTTCATTTAACATTTTAATCAATTCATTACAATTTTACAATAGTTGTCTGACTACAAGCACAATCAACTCTGTTATAGATCCAGGTACAGTACTCGGTTTCCATATTAAATTAAAAATAGAACAATTATATATTCTACAGAAATGTTCATTCCAGATCTAAAGTAAACTGGAGCAGAGTTGAACTGCTGGGAGGGCAAGCTAGCATGAAATGCTAGCTTGCAGAGAACAACATACATAGCTTTAAAACTGTTTATATAATTGTTGGTGTTACTCAGTAATCAATAAT
>JBBPBX010015061.1:34609-50012 GCA_038048925.1 Garcialebias charrua
ATATGTGTGTAATTTTTAATATTATTTGTATCTGTTTATTCTAATATGTCCAAAGGACCTGACTTTGTTCCATTTTTCTACCTGGATTATTGAGCATGCATCAGGATATTCTGCTACTTGTTTACTTCTTTTAACCACTTAATGCATTTTGACAAGGGTTTAGGAAATATTGAGGGGCATTTCCATGTATTTTTACAAGGCATTTTCTAAAATTTTTAAGAAGTGGCCAACAGCTGTTAAACCTTCAAGTTTCTGAGCTGATAGTCTAAGAGGTAAATCCTAATCCCTCCTCGCAGTGTGTGCTCACAAACAGGAATCTCTGAAGCAAATTAAAAACTGAAAAGCAATCCAGTTTGTTCAGGATGAAGATCAAACTTGACTGTAAAATCAATAAATAATAGATTCAAATGTCGCATAAATCTGACTTTGACTTTATTAAAACAAGAAACTGACAGAGAGAAAGATACATTGGGGTGTTATTTTAAGAACCCTTTAAAAATATTCTCGTTTATGTTGCAATTTTTCATGCAGCACTTTAACGTAGCATCTGTTGTAATCTTCAGCCTTCAGTGCTTTACTTTAGCTCCAGTCTCTTTAAGTTTCTCCTACTAAAATGTCCTGTTCATCAGTCCTTTGGCAAAAGAAACAGAGCTGCTGTTTTTTTTTTTTTATTAAAACAAAGAAGTAAGCAAAGTGGGTGTTCTGCAGAGATATTTCATATTTTCCAGTGAAGGAGGATATAAGGATTATAAAATGAGGCATTTGCTTCACCTTAGGGGAGAGTTAAAAACTTTTTCATGTAGACTTTGAAGAACGCAAACAAACGGCTACATATGATTAAAAAAAAATGTTGTTTGAGTGTCACAAAGACAGTTGTTTAGTCTTTCAATCAACTTATGAGTACCGTAGCTCTTATAGGCTGAAAATGGTCAATAAACTGAAGCGTTTCAGATTTTTTTTCTGTAAAATAAACAATGAATAAACATCAGGGAAAACAGAGTCAGCTGGTTTGGACATCAGTGTTTTGGGAAACTGTCCTTTTAAGGTTAATTTTATTGGAATGTATACAATACAAGTAGATGCCTCCCTTTGGTGGTTTTCCAGGCATGTCTTACTTGGAGAAGACCCGGGTCAGACCCTGACCTAGCTGCAGGGATTAATTCTTCCCTCTGACCTGGGAAGTCCTCGTCTACGTCTGCGACTCAACCTTGAAAAGCTGATAAATGAATACACGTGCTGTTGGAGAGTAAGAAGCTTTGTGTGGTTTTATGTTTCATGGTTTTGATGGTGTGCGTTCAGAGCGATGGACCGATCACAGCGCACGTCATCGTGGTCAGTGGAACAGGTGCTGAAATGGGTCAAGGAACGGCACCCAAAACACACGAGCTCACTCCACAAAGACATAATCAAACATGAAATATCAGGTATAACTCATTCATTCAGCTTTTTGTTGGTGATGTAATACTACGTTTATCTACTGTTTTGCACGTTTCCACAAACGCTTCACGTGGATCAACTGCACCGTTTGGATAATTTTGAGAAAGTAACCATCTATTATACTTTTACTATTTAAGACCAAGGTCATGGTTCAAACAAAACTTGGTCTCGTCTCCAGGCTCGGGTATAACTGCTGCTCATACTGTAAGTGGTTTTGAAACTCGGCTACCTTGGCATGTTTCTGTCCCATAATGGTCAAACTGGTGAGAAAAGCACAGCAAGAATCAACAAAGCCACTGCAGCCCTGACCCTCAGCACAGATTGCAGTGTACAAGAACTTCAGTATGGAAGAGAAAGCTGGTCGTACTACTGTCATTGCAGACAACTGGACTAACTAAGGTGTCTTTGCAAGACCTGTGTGGTAACTCTTGGATGGACATGATACACAGCAGGTTTAGAAGCCTAACTCCTCCTACATGTCTTTGCGTGAGTGCAGCTACAGTGTGCGCTCTCAGGACATGATTACCTGCAGTGTTCCATCAGTGAGGACTGAACTTGGAAAAAGGGCCTTCTCCTACTCCGCTCCTGCTTCATGGAATATCTTACAAAAAGATCTGAAGCTCTCGACCTTGACTTCTCTAAATGGTTTTCAGAATCTGTTGGAATCCTGGCAAAAACCAATGCAGATTTGTTCCTGTCTTTGATTTTATACGTCTACCTTATGTTTTGCTCGTTTTTTGATACTTTGTTAAAAAAAAAAAAGTTCTTTCTTTTGTTTTTTTCTCTTTTTTGTTTTCTATTGTTTATTGTTTGTTTATTGTTTAAGGAAATTCTACCATTGCTGTTCATCGTTCTTTAGTTTTAGCAGGTCGCTTTCGTAAATGAGCCCATGAGGTTCAATAAGATTTACCTGACTAAATAAAGGTTGAATGAATGAATGAAAAAACTCATGAAAAATCAGCTTTGCTAAGTGGGGCACTCATTCAGATTGGATTACTCCAGAATCCCAAAGGTTCTGTTCAACTAGGAGTAAACTGCCAACGACAAGGTGAACAGTACAAGAGATGCAAAGATGTTTTAAAGTTGAAGCTCAAAACCTTGTATCCTAAACTGGGAAACCAGTGCCATTGACTGTTTTAAGTGCCGTTCTTTGAAAGGAGGAGTAAATTTGACATGCCAGCAGACGGGCCCCTTTTAACAACCCCAAGCTGCGCACCATGCTGCTCTGCAGGACCCAAGACCCCTGAGTTAGGGATGTGTAGTGGGCATGACCGTGTCCACTTTGATACACCTGTGTATTTTTTGAACTGTTCCAGAGATGACCTTTACTGACCTCTCAGTAAAGCAAGACATTTACTACAAATTATTCCATTAGTTGTAATCTGAGAACATAGTCACCAAAAGAGACTATTTCTATCTTTGATTTTATTCTGATGTGATCAAAAGAATAACTTTTGTCATTTTCATGATATATGTTATGCTGTGTTATTCTTTTAATATGGAGTATTACTGTGTTACTTGACCATATAATGGTGTCAGAGTTGAATTTTATGTCAAACTGTGCTTTTCAGATTTGTTTTAAAAGTGTTAAGACGCTAATCCAAGTATTTTACCTCTTGGAGTCTATGCGTCTGTCTTTTTCCTAAACATTTCTCTCTGCTGCTGGCTGTAACCTTGGGTCGTGATAACGGCAAGTGAACTCCTCGACTGCTTCTTCTGAACCAATCGGAAAGAGACAAGTTTCAGAGTTCTATCTTAAGGTTCTAAGCTAAGCTGAATTGGGCAGAGTCTGCTGGGAACTTCAAGAGATGTGAACGTTCCCAAAGAGCTGGATGGATGTTTAGTCACACGCTAAGGACACGTCATCCAGTTAAAGGCTGATAACATGTTTGTTATGAGTCCACTTGAACCGAGCGTACAAGCTCAGAACTTTGAATTAAATTCCTTTATGGAATAAGTTATCTTGAAGTCAACCAGTAGCTGACATATTTTCTGATGATCGACGCGGATCCCAGGAGACGTTGAAACGTAAACCAGAACCGGCTCGGACGTGCTGGACCTGCAACGATTCTGTACGCCTGAAAGGCTGGTGTCATCTCTTTATCAGACTCGTCGTCAAAGGTAAAGAGCTGTTTACAAACGTACCTGGATTTCAGCAGAAATCTGATGGGAAGTGTCACTTCTGGTAACATGCTCAAGACAATTTCCTTTAAACCATCTCTCCTCCTATTTCCTTTCCCCTCAATTCTAAGCTGGAAACTATTTAAGTCATAGAGCCTCAGACTAAGTATGTTAACATCCTATATTTATGTCTGTTGTGTTACAATTTAAATGTGCTGACGTGTTAAATTGCAAGAAAGTGAAATCATGTCAATCAAGTGTAATGGTGTTAATTTAGTTGATTTATTTTAAATAAATGGTAGTGTCTTTGACATACCAAACTAAGTTAACGTCTCTGTCACTTAATGGCTTTATTTATTTATCCATCATAAAGATCACAGAAATATTGGGTAAACTGAAAAAGAAAAGAATCTGTGAAATTACTATTCAATCCGAATACAGTAAATTAATTAAGGATAAAGAGTTCAGCTTAATACTAACCCCTGATAAAATCCTTTACATCTGGGTGGCACCGTATGTGTTTAAAGACACAATATGGTGGTTCCCCTCATGTTTCCTTCAGATGCTCCATATTGGATTTTTGACTGATATCTGATATGTCGATATGTTAAAACTTATTTGGCCGATAACCAATACCAATATTTTTGATATAAAGGTAGTCCTCGGTTTACGGCGGTTTCGAGTTACGACGTTTCGTGGTTACGTCACGCATCTCCCACAAAAAATAAAAAATAAATATTTTGAAATTTTTATTTTGTGTAGTGGACCTACCCAGGGTCAAACTAAGGTTTTTGAACTGTTCCGAGATGACCTTTACTGACCTCTCAGTAAAGCAAGACACTTACTACAAATCATTCCATTAGCTGTAATCTGAGTCACATAGTCACCAAAAGAGACTATTTCTATCTTTGATTTTATTCTAATGTAATCAAAAGAATAACTTTTGTCATTTTCATGATATATGTTATATGCTGTTATTCTTTTAATATGTAGTATTATTGTGTTGCTTGACCAAATGAAAGTGTCTACTCAAAATATCTATGACAAAGTTGAATGAGGTGTCAGATTGACTTGCTCAGGAGTTGTTTTTGTTGAGTTCAGCTGAAACTCTCGGTAGCGTCGAGATGTCTCCTCTCTTTCAGACACTTTTCCAAAACATTCCTCTTTGTTATCTAAGCAGACTTGCTGTCAACCTTGAGTTTTTCACTTCACGTTTTCACACTCCTCTGGGCCCACGGACCAATGAGGAAAGTGTGTTCTAATCTCAACATTTTTGAGTAAAAGCGTTTGTTTGCAAGAACGCCAGAGTTTGGAAGGAACGAGAAAGTTCCTGAGGAGTTTCTGGGAGCTTCAAAGACATGAAGACGTCCCAAAGAGCTGAATGAATGCCTGTCACCCGCCAAGGACAGTCATTCAGCTAAGGACTAAATAACAGGCTGTTATGAGTCCACTTCGAACGAGCGCAAGCTCAAAACTTTGTTTATTCCTTCCTGGAATAAGTTTATCTTGAAGTCAGAGGCCATATTCTCTGATGACCAAGCGGAAACCAGGAGACGTTGAAACGTGAACTAGAACCAGTTTTGGACGTGCTGGGACTAAAGGACTCTGCGCATCTGAAGGCTGGTGTCATTTCTTTATCAGACTCGTCGTCGAAAGGTAAAGAGCTGTTTACAAAACGTACCTGGATTTTAGCAGAAGTCGGATGGAAGTGTCACTTCTGGTATCATGCTCAAGATAATTTCCTTTAAACCATCTCCCATCTTCCTCCTATTCTTTTCCCTCTCAATCTAAGCTGGAAACTAATTAAGTTTAAAGAGCCCTCAGACTAAATATGTTTAACATCTAGTATTTATGTCTGTTGTTGTAATTCAAGTGTGCTGACGTAGTAAAATTGAAAGAAAGTGAAATCATGTCAATCAAGTGTAATGGTGTTAATTTAGTTGATTTATTTTAAATAAATGGTAGTGTCGCCTGGCATACCAACTAAGTTAACGTCTTTGTCACTTAATGGCCTTGTTTATTTATCCATCATAAAGATCACAGAAATATTGGGTAAACTGAAAAAGAAAAGAATCCGTGAAATTACTATTCAATCTGAATAAGTAAGTTAATTAAGGATAAAGAGGTCAGCTTAATACTGACCCCTGTTAAAATCCTTTAGTTACATCTGGGTGGCACTATATGTGTTTAAAGACACAATATATGGTCTCCCTCATGTTTCCTTCATCTGGTGGCCCGTACGAGTTTTTCTGAAAGTTTATTGATAAATTTGTGATCTCTCGTGAACTTGAAACGTTATGTTGGCATGATTGTTCCAATTTTTGGACTCTGAAGGTGATAATTTTTGGCTGGAGTGTTCAAGACAGGCAGATTCTGCATGTTTTTATCATTTGAAGCTGAGAGATTGTTATTGTTCAACTCCTTAACACGCTGTTGGAAGCTTTAGGTGAAGTTTTGTCAGCCCGTGGTCTGTGGGGGGGTTCTGGTTCCGTTCGGTCCAGTTCACACAGACTCCTGTACGAAGCTTTGTTTGACCGCCGTGTCAAAAGCCTGAAAGCTATAATTAACATCTAAAAGATCGCTGTGCTGGTATTTTACATATTAGAGCAGGTCGAAAAAGCATATTACTGTTAGAACGTTGTCGGCTGGGTTCTGTCAGACCCGTTTCCTGCTCCATTAAAAAGTGGACCGGAACCGACCTTTAAGTGGCTCCGAGCGAGTCCGTGTTTGTTCTGCAGCTGCAGTGCTGGGTTACTAAGCGTAGCTAAGTCGTGCCTGTTTTAATTGTGATTGCCACGTTTCAGAATTTTGGGAAGTTAATTTGAAGCGTTTGAGTTGTTTTAAGGGTCTGTAAAGTTGCGTTCTATTGTGCTAATAGGTAGCGTTAAAGGCTACGTGTACACGTTTGTTTATGAGCTGTGATTGGATAAACGAGAGCTGTGAGCTGTCAATCACTCGTGGCGAGCGCTGATTCGCTGTAGTGGGAACGCACGCCGTTGCGACCAACCCACTTTGTCGTCATTTCCGGCACTGCCGTGGTCGAAGGTAAGAAAACTTCATTCACCATGAACGCTTGGGAATGAACTACAAACGCTGTGATTGATTGGTTGACGTCACGTATCTGTTTAGCGAGCTCCGCCTCGCTCAACGGAAGCTGGTGACGCGCTGCGTCGTCCCGCCTGTTTGTGTCGTCATTTCCAGGTGCACTTCGGGCAACAAGCAGTTCACACTCAAACGGAGATTTCACTGAGAGTTTAAAAACTCATTTAAAGCCATCTAAACTGTCTAACAACATAGATTTGTCTCTGACAAGAACGCGGTTCGAGCGTTTATCACTGATACACTAGAAACTAACTCTGAAAAGGTTGTTTTTAGTTTAAATACTGAATAAACAAAATCAGTCTCCTCGTGATATCATTAAGTCTCGAAGCTGCCCCCTGTTGGTTAAAAGACGTTGACAGATGAGTTTTCTCAAAAACATCATAAAAAGTCAGCATTTTTATGGTGAGTTACCAGCTTTTAAATTTGTTCTGTACACAAACAATAACTCCTGTTTATTTTAAAGAAATTATTTAGAATAACAGAGGTACAGACAAACATTTTTGCTTATTTTAAATACAAAATAATTTGAAATAACAAACAAAAGTACAGTTTAACTCCAGATAACTGCAGCAACACTCAAACAGTTTTATCTGAAATTCATTCTCTTGAAAAAACAAAACAGAGATGGATGTGCCAATATATGATGAGGTTCCAATCGAAGTGGACACAAAGATGACATATCATATGTACTATAATGATGTGCAAAAACACAGGTATCATAATGATCTGCTATTTCTACCCGATCCAGAAGCAGTATATGAAGCCCCAGATTCGCTGCTAGACTTCGATTCAGTTTCGGATGACTCAAAGATGACTAGAGCAGATGATGCTGAGTCATTTACAAGCAATTTTGAGGCTTTACAGCTGATCAAAGCGGAGTTTGAAGAACTGCAGGACCATGTACGATGGCTATCAGAAACACTGAAGACATGTACACATGAAAGAGATGAAGCTGACATGCGCTGCATGGAGTTACAAAGTGATAATGAGAGTTTACAGAGGAGATTAAAAGATTGCAGGGCAAAGCTGGTCTTATCAACAGACAGCCCCTGCAGTGACAAGGAGAATGAAAAACTGCAACATCAGCTGCGGTCGTCACCCAAGTCACATGAAAGAAGCATCAGAGAACGAGCTCACAAACTGTACACAACGTTACAAAGTGATTATAAAAAATCACAAGAACGGTGCACGGAGTTACAAAGTGATAATGAGTGCTTAACAAAGGAAATAGAAGAAGGCACCCGAGTCATGGAATCATTTTCACACGAGTACACGATGTTACAACGTGAGAATGAAGGGTTAAGGGTCCAACTGAACAGTTGTAGAATAGAGCGTGCATCAGCAATGAACAAACTCTTTGAAGAAGAGAGAAAATGTTTGGATCTCATGAGTAAACACCTTGAGAATCCACCGCCTCCGCCGCCCCCTCCCATACCTGATGACCCACTCCCTCCTCCACCGCCCCCGCCCATGCCCGATGCACTACTCCCTCCGCCACCACCACCACCTCCACCTCAACAGACATTTGCTGGGACAACCCAATGGCAGGTACCTACGTACCCCATGTCTACAGGTGTACCTGGTGCGCAGACGGGTGGGTATATCACTATTAATGGCTCTCAATTCGCTGTCCCAATAGAACGACTCCATAAAATTTCCCAGTTCGTTCAACGTTTTGAGCCAGGGCAATATGGTTCAACTGAAACCGATACCTATCTGAAAGACATTGAGTTTAAACTGGCATGCTATCCGAACGCTACGGTTGACGATAAAATCAGTTTGATCAAACTCACCACAAACAGGAAAGTGCAGCACTTCATTGCGCGTCAACCAGTCGCCATTTTGAAGGATTACAAACTTTTCTGCGAAACTCTACTGCAAGAATATGCTCCTCGCATGGGAGACGTTGGCTACCAAGCCGCATTGAAAATCACTCAGGGGCAGAATGAACATCCAATCCCATATTATGACAGACTTTTCGAAGCCTTTTTTGGCGATCGGAATGAGCCAGGGATGGAGGATGAACGTGATTTTAAGTTTCTTTTTATGAACAATCTATATTCAGAGATTGGTTCAACGGCCAACCTCATGGCCGACTACAGAGAAAAAACCATGCGTGAATTAAAGGAGTGCGCTATACGTGTTTTTGAAACATACAAGCGACACAAGAAACCAGTAGAAGTGTATCCAGGTGAAAAGGTCAAGTACCAAACGCTAGACCTTGAAGGAGCAAGAGCGCCAGCTCACTCTTTTAAGGAAGGCGAGAATAAACAAAATTTCCAACCTGACAGACCGCAAAATGATGGTGTCCGCTGGAACAAAAACCCACAGTGGTTCAAACCGAACCCACAGGGTGACCACCAAGGTCAAAACTGGGACGCACGTCCACGGACTAAAAAGCATGGATACCGATGTAATCCATACGACAAAGGGTGGTCCCAAGAGGAACCCCCAAGTCAAGGACATGCCCCTCCTGCACCCCGAGCAGAACAGTTCAAGACAAGCAGGAAGTCACGTAGGTTCCAGAGAAAAGGCCCTAGACCTCTGTCCTCAGAAGAGATGGAGAACATACGTCGGTTGTTAGAAAGTTTGAAAAAAACAAACAAGGAAAACAAACCTGGAGTAATGTGTAGCGCTATCATTGATAGTGACTCAGAACACACAAATAACAGCAATGCCACAATTGCTGACAGTCACCAAGATACTGATGGTCAGGATGCTGACAATCAGGGTACAGACAGTCAACAAGACGTTGATTGTAACCATGACATCATTGTTACAGAGTCCGAGAGCCCCTCATCAGAAAAAGGGGGGGAAAGCTCACTCACCAAAGACAATGACTCGTCACAGACTGATCACTCAGACCCATGTGTGACTGCACTACCAGTACAGGTGAATGAAAAGCACACTGACAATGGTAGACGTAACAAACGTCTGAAAAGACCCATACGTCGGAAAAAACCTGATAGGTTCCTGTGTAACATTATCAGGAAGGGGCCCGCTAAGAAGGCTTACCTGTCAATCACTTTAGAAGGGGTCCTCACAGAAGAGGCCCTCCTGGATGGTGGGGCTGACATAACCATTATGTCTCCCACACTGTTGAAGGAGCTACGGATAGCCGCTAGCGGTGTTGACAGGGAAATACCCCTCAAAGAATGTGCTGTAGTATTGCAGGGACTCTCAGAAACGAGAACAACCCTAACAGCTATAGCTATGGTTCACATGCAGATTGGTGAAATGACGCTATACCACCCGGTACACGTGTCCGCCGTTGACTCATTCCCATTTTTGGTCGGCCAAGACTTTATAAACCGCTTCGACGCGATTATAGATTATGGCGATCAGACAATGTGGACCAGAGTGAGCCAACCACTGCCAATCGATATGCCTACACAAGGTGACACTGACTGTCTAACAGCAGGTACCGCGGAAGGCACAAAGGGATCCTCCAACGAGAGCACAATCCCGGTAAGTGAACCTTCAGCAACAGGTGAGGCAGAAAAGGCCCAACAAGAGAGCCTCCTCTGCGAGCTGAAACAGTCAGCACTCACTGAACACTACCTACCACAGGTAGTCAAAGGTGTTGAGATCCAAGGATCCCACACCGATGATGCTGTTCTGTCTCCTTGGACGGAGAAATCAGCGATCAGCCAAGCTTTCTATGGAACCTTGGTTAAAAAACAGTTGGGTCTAGAAATGAACAAAAAGGCTTTCCGCTTTTCGTTAGACCCCAACGATAAACAGGTAATGACCGCAAAAGGGATCATTGACCTGAAACTAATCTGGAACCAACGAGAACTGGATCACCCGTTCCTCGTGGTCCCGAACTTACCACATGCAACCTACATAGGCTCCGACATTTTGGTAAGATTAGGTGTCCGAGTGGACATCAACAACAATGTACTGTGGTCACTAGACACAGCCACAAGTGACTCTCCTGTGCTAACCACAGAGAACCTTAAGGCTGGACAGACCATTCCAGAGGTCTGCCAGATTGCTAACAGCCATAACACTGCGGTACCACCTCAGGTTATGAACAAGCCGGTGATGTGTCACATCATGAAAGGACAAGCTATTAGCACAAAACAGGCATACTTTCAACCATCTCCTATGTTTTTCAACTTAGGACTGTCCATGGAGGCCACATGCCAAGTGACCCTCGACTGCAGAACCACGACTGTTGCTGTGTGCAACACAAGCACAGAAGAGGTACTGATCCCAAAAAACACACAGCTAGGATGGTTGATCTCTACTGATTTTCATGATTTTGAGCTAAGCATTCCATTTCTGGGAGGACTCCCAGAAAACTTGATCCCAAATCAACACACGGGGCAAGTCTTGTTCACGAAACCAACACAGGCCATAGCTCTTTTCTCCCCCACTGAGTCCGACCAGGACACTGTCCGCAGGTTCGGTTTCAACAAAGGAGACAGTCTATGCCCCCAAACTTACAGTGCACTACCTGTTGACAGGTTTTACGACACTGAAGGGGACTCACTGGAGCTCCCCAAAGAACAAGAACCCCTCTCAGTTGCTTCACAGATTGACCAGGTGGTCGCCCAAGCCGACGCCCTGAAAACTGATGAAGAAAGGGACAAACTTCGCAAAGTTCTTCTAAAATATGAGAAATCATTCTCAACTGACTCGATGGATTGTGGGTTGACCACGCTCCACACAGTGAGCATCCCAACCCCGCCTAATGCTCCCCCTGCATTTGTCAGACAGTACAAGATTCCTCTGGCAGCACATCAACCTATCAGAGAAATCATTAATGACCTGTTAGAAAAAGGTATCATCCGATACTGTAACAGCACTTACTCTGCGCCTTTATGGCCGGTGTTAAAACCAAATGGTAAGTGGAGACTCACTATAGACTACAGAAAGCTAAACAAACAAGTTCCCTTATCCAGATGGCCTATGACGCAGCTCCAACAGGAACTGCCCAAGGTCACCAATGGTAAGTACTTCTCGACCCTCGACGTCGCCTCTGGTTTTTGGACCATCCCTGTGCGCGCCGAGGATCAGTACAAACTAGCTTTCACTTTTGGCGGCCGTCAATACACCTTTAACAGGTGTCCCTTTGGCTACGCTAACTCACCTGCAGAGTTCAACATCTTCTTGAACAAAGCATGTCCAGACGCCCACGAGCGTGGGACACTGATTTACGTGGACGATGTCCTTTTGAGGCAGCCAACACTGGACTCACATTTGGCTGAGATCGACCACGTTCTGAATCAACTAACAACTGCTGGTGCTAAGATATCACTGTCAAAATGCCAATGGTGCAGAACCAAAGTGGACTACGTTGGCCTACTTGTAGGTCCAGACGGAGTACAACCACAGCTGACTCGCACCCAAGGCCTCGACAATCTCAAAGTCCCCACCAATCTCAAAGAACTACAAAGTTTTCTGGGCGTGTGTAACTACTCGAACCAATTCATCGAAAACTATGCGGACCTTGCGAAACCACTGACTGAACTCCTTAAAAAAGACGTACCATTTGTTTGGACTGACAAACAGCAACAGGCAATGGACGCTCTTATAAACAGGATCAAGTCAGCCCCTTGTTTAGTCTACCCAGACTACAACAAAGAGTTTTACTTGGAAGTGGGCTTCTCAGCTCATTGCATAAGTGCAGGTCTGTACCAGATACACGACAGAGACAAACGTGTAGTAGCCTACGCCAGCAAAACGATGGCAGGCCCCGAGTTGAGATTCTCAGACTGTGAGAAAGCTTTACTGACCACAGTGTGGGCAGTTAAACATTTCTCCAGCTACATTGGTGGACAGAAAATCATTGTGGAAACACAACACCAGCCAGTGACTTTTCTTAACAGTGAACGCATCAGAGATGGTGTGGTGACAAACTCACGTGTTGCAACGTGGCTCATGGCGCTTCAAAGTTTTAACCTAGACATACGTTATGGTCAAAACAAGAAGTCTCATCTGGGGACGGACTTGGCAATCTGCCAGAAGTGTACACAAGATGTACCAGCCACCCAGCCGCCGGTTGAGGTAAAACCCCCAGTAACTGAAGACCCGAATCACCACTTCTTTGATGACAATATCTGCAAAGATATGACAACATTGTACGTGGATGGATCTTCATTCCTCCGCGACAAAATCTGCAGAGCAGGTGTTGGAGGGGTCCTCCTCCAAGACCAAGAGCAGATAACTTTCAGCTACAAATTAGGATCTCAGACTTCTCAGTACGCTGAGATTGCAGGAATCCTAATAGCTCTCCAGATGGTAGTAGAACGCTCCATCAAGACGCTAGTCATCTGCACTGACTCTAACTATGCTCGTTTGAGTTTCGCTTGTCACCTCGCTGTGTGGAAACAGAACGGTTTCCTAACAAGCGACAGAAAAGTGGTCAAACACAAAGAGCTTTTCATAGCGTGTGATCACTTGGTGACATCACACGACTTACAGATCTACTGGAAGAAAGTTCCAGGACATTCTAGAGTCCCAGGCGATGACAAGCACTACAATGACATTGCAGATTCCTTAGCCAAAGAAGGAGCCGACGAAGGTCCTCTATGGTCCTTCGACCCCTCCTGGTTAATCAAGACTCTGCCAACACAACCTTCAGTCAGAGTTATGGCAGTCACACGTGCACAGGCCGCAGCCAGACCTGCTGACAACGCAGTCTCTGTACGACCTGCACTGACTGACCCAGACATCATCCAACTACAGAAGTCGGATCCTGCTATCAACTCCATGATACTGTACCTGACTGATCCAGACAAAAACACTCCGTCTAAAGACGAACTGGATTCCGATCCAGACCTTAAAGTCCTTTACCAGCTGCGCAAACAGCTAAAACTAATCAAAGGCATCCTAACTTTCGCTCATGGACCAACGTCCTCACCTGTGTTCGTGGTTCCCCATGACCAAAGGGGGGTGATGTTAGTTCATGCCCATGATCTCCCGTCCGCAGGACACAAAGGAGATAAAGCCACGCTGACGGCATTAAAACAAATTGCCTATTGGCCTGGAATGAAAAAGGATGTCAAGGACTACATTGAAGGGTGCGTGGTCTGTGGCCAGTTTCAGCCAACCAGACCACTTCACAGAGCACCACTGCAAAGCAGAGGCATTGCATTCCCATGGTCTGACCTCCAGATCGACTGGGTTGGACCACTCACTAAGAGCTCTAGAGGAAATAAATATTTTCTCACGGTAACCTGTGCATTCACCAAATGGGTAGAATGCCTACCAGCTCCTAACGACACAGCACAAACCACTGCTATGTTGTTAATGAATCATATATTCTCAAGGTTTGGACTTCCCCTTCGGGTGAACTCAGACCAAGGTACACACTTCACAGGTGAAGTGATGAAAGAACTGTGGAAGACGCTAGGCGTCAAGGCCAACTTTCATGTCGGCTACCACCCACAGGCTTCAGGCCAAGTAGAAAGAGCAAACAGAACTGTGGTGAGTATTTTGAAGAAATACGTGGCTGCAAACCACAAGGACTGGGACGTGAAACTCCCTCTGGTCCTCATGGCCATAAGAGCCACTCCACACACATCAACTGGCATCTCTCCCTTCGAGATGATGACCGGTCGACAAATGACTCTCCCTCTACACCTGTTGTACCAACCAGGCGACGCCGCCATGGCGACAGCCTACACCACACAACAATACATGAAAGATTTGAATGTACACCTCAGAAACACTTTTGCTTTCGCCCAGAAAAACCTGGAAAAATCCGCTGAAGGACGCAAGGCGTACTACGACCAAAAGGCCTCTCACAATGAACTCCAAGTGGGAGACAGAGTCTGGTACTATACGTTCGCCCCAGCAACCGGGAAAGGAGGGTCCGAGACCGGAACTCTCGCCCGCAAACTAATGCCCAGGTGGACTGGACCTCATCTGATAACAGACAAAGTGTCCTCAGTCGTCTACGAAATCAAAATCAGCAAAGGCCGCAAAGAGCCAATTGCTAAATGGGTACATCGAAATCAGATCAAACCTTACAAGGCGTTCAATGACTCCACAAAAGACAAAGATCTCACAAACACACCGACTTCATGGGATAATAAGGTCGTCCAAACACAAGTTAGTAAATAAACTAATCAGGTTTAAACTACCATATTTCCCACCCTATAAGTCGCATTGTCCAATTTGAACTTAGAAACGCTAAGCCTAAAACCCACAACAAAAAACTAATCTTAACAACCGTTTAAATCCACGAGATTTAATTTGACCTCGGTCATAAAGTTGAGACCTGTTTTCTTGTGTGTTGCACTTTGGAATCTGACGACAAGAGTGTGTCGAAGCAGTGAAACGTTGTTTCCTTGTTGTTTAGTCATTACTGTTGTCATTAGTTGAGATATTGTTTTGGTTCTGAACACTCCCAGCCAAAAAGGTTTTGTATTAACATTGGTTAATGAATGATATGGATTTAACTATGCCAACATGCAGTTCGTTTTGTTAAATCTCAATCGTCGAAGAGTCAATGTAGTTTAAAGCTACTCAAGGTACCATAAACTACACTGGTCTCACAATTTCTAAATTGAACCGATTCGATCGTTTCTATTCTAGATTGTCTATTCATTTTGATGAGTCTCGCCATAGACTTCAAAATTTATTAGGAATACCAAATCCTACGTCGTTCGTCTAAAAGACAACAGACATTTAGATCAAACTATATTTCATTTTTCTATTTTAGTTTAACCTAAACTAAGTAATGAATGGAGGAATAGTTTGGAATTAGAGGCCTTCGTTACAGAAGCCC
>JBBPBX010015062.1:0-43835 GCA_038048925.1 Garcialebias charrua
TATATATATATATATATATATTTTTTTTTTTTTATGTTTGAAATTATGTTTGAAATCTTTGTGAAACTGCTTTACAAACAATTTAGCTGAGTTTAAATTCATTCTATTAGCTTTAAATACTGAAAACCTTAAAATGTAATCATTCCTGTTGGGTTCATCATGCATCGTGAAGGACCCCACTCACCCAGCATACACACTTTTTGCCCTGCTCCCCTCAGACAGGAGGTTGAGGAGCATTACGTGTAGAACCACTAGACTGAGGAATAGCTTCTACCCTGAAGCTGTTAGACTCATGAATCTCCAACCAGAATAATCACTGTGAAAAATCGCATCATGTTGCTGCTCATCTGTGTCAAGCTGCTGTGTTCATTCATACTCATACACAGACTCATGTCCGTGCTGCTGTTCGGTGTATTGTTTTTATACTACTAGTGCTTAGTTTATTTCTAGTTTATGTTTTTCTTAGTTCATATCTTAGATCTTATTACTGTTTTTCTTTTACATGTTATACTTTTGTTGGATGTAACTGGGACCCTGTGTACACAATTTAGTTCCATGACATGCACCACATGTGGTGCGTATGACAAATAAAGAACCTTGAATTCTTGAATCCCTGAATACATGCAATGCAGTTTAATGGTTTAGTTGGACTTAAATGAAGCTTTAATTAGATTAAAATACAAAGTACTTAGTAATGAATGTCTAATGTGAAACCTGAAAAGATCAGCAGAGACTTTTGCTAAAAGACAGGTTTAACATTTCCACAAAATCAACAGATTAACAAAATCTATGGTTTTTAGTGTTGGTTTTCTGTTTTGAGTTTTTTTTTCATGTTTATTTCTTATGCAGTTTTGTCTTGTCTTTTCTTTGTGCTTATTTTGTTTTCCTTGTCTCGTTTTGTTTACTTCTGTGTCATCTTATATTTTCAGTATATTTCTTCGCTGTTTCTTACCCCTCAGTCCCGCCACGCCCACTCACACCTGCTCCCTGTTTCATTAAGCTCAGCTGTCTCCCATTCTTCATTCAGCCCCAGTCCTTAAAGTTCTCAGTCTCCAGTCATTCCTCAGCGGAGCATCTTGTTTATTATGTGCCATGTCCATTTCCCCTGTGCCTCCCCAGGTTTGGTTTTTGTAAGTATTTGCTGCCATAACATCCACTTTGTTCTTATTTTGTTAAAAAGTTGAGTTATTTCTATTGAAGCTCCTGTTAGCATGCATCCGACCTCCAACAAATCGTGACTTTAACTCAACTATCAAAAAAAGGGACTGAACGTGAAGTTACATAACTTACAGCCTCATCTTGCTTTACATATATGATAAGCTTCAAGTCCAGAATAAATGTCAGTCTTTTAAAAAAAACTGTATATTTCGCTATTGCTTAAAAGCTTGTTGAAATAATATGTGCTTTTAGTACTTTTTGATGGTACAGTGTACATTCAAATGAACCTACATCATTAAATGAGAAACCCCATGGGCGTAACAGCCGCGGGGTACGCGTGGGACATGTCCCCCGCACTTTCCATATCTGTGCCCTCTGTCCCCCGCACTTTTTTGAACCATTACAACTGTCTAATCTACTAATAAGATGCGGTAACTCGTTTTTCCGAACTGTCTTTAAACGCACCATGATCGGCACACGCTTATTGGCCCGCCCTCCGAGCAGAAGCGGAACCTATGCTCATGGCACATACCGATACCAGCCTTGTTTACGTATCGATCCAACCCATGATGCACGTTGGCTTCAAACTATGGGATGGATTTCCTGAACGGAGGCGTGTCTCATGAACCCAGAGTAACAAGACCCGCCTCACATTCAGGAAATCCAGTTCATAGTTTGCAGGCAGCTACAAGCGTGAGGGCTGACTGAGTACTCTGTTGGGTTTGTTTTGGCATCGTTTTGAAAGAGCGGGTCGTTTGTTTATGGATTGTTTACATGGAGCTGGACGCTTGTTTCTGTCGCAAGATCGGACAACACTGGTGAGTGTAGCATCTTAGCTAGCAGCTAGCCGACTTTTCATCGTAACATGTGCGTTGTGTGGAAATATTTTACCCTCAACACCGCAAGACAACAACGTTCAATGTTTGCAGAGCTATATAAACACATCTGCGTCACATTAAACCGTGGTCAAGTTAGTTTTACGCCGGCCGGACAATCAAAAATAAAACATTGAATGAAAAGAGTGCAGAAAGAAGAAAAAAATCTTATATCACCCCATTATTTAAAAGAATATATAAAATAACTTTAAATAACTTTAAACAATCACTTAACTCCATATCTGTAAAATTAACTGAATTATAACCATTTTTGAGTTTGGCTTATTTCAATTGCCTGCTGCAGCCATCTTCAATTCAAATATATCCAAAAGTTAATCAGCAGTAAAGAAACATCCGTTTATTATTTCTTGAAAGATTTTTCAAAATCTGTCCAGAGGGTCATGAGATATTTTGCTAACAGACCAACACCATGGATGTACTTTAAAAGTCAACCAGTCGTAGAGAGCCATTCAGTGATTATTTCTTGAAAGTTTAATCAAAATCTGTTCAGTTGTTCATAAGATATTTTGCTAACAGACAGATGCAGAATACAAACATAATTTGATGATTTCTGGCAAACCGATCAACAAATGAGTCACTCATTTGTTGATCGGTTTGCCAGAAATCATGATGCCAGAAATCATGAAATTCTACGATTTTGTATTAATCAAAATCTCAGAATACAGTTGCTGTGATAGTAGGGCAGCCAATTTTGTTACCTGTATATAATTTTGGACTGAGAAACTGAACCAAGACTTCATGAGTAAGATTTCGAATCTGTCTTTGTTGAAGTTCATCTCGGAGAAAAAGACCGATTCGAAATCTTATTTGACTCTTATTTTTTAAAGCAGTGATTAACCATTGTAACCAAAGAAAATAGTTTAAAAAATCAAATGAGAAAAATATAAATCATTTTACACAGTATTTGTATTGACTGAATAAAATATATTAATAAGCAAATAAAATGATAATGAAAATAACTGTTAGGTTGCTAAGAAAATGATTTATTACAGGGAGAAACGATGCAGGTTTCAGATCAGGATTTATTTACAGATACTTCAGAATTACTCTTATTCCCACTCCAAAAATATTTTTCATATGTATTAGCACAGAGAGAAGAGCATGTGTCAGGGCAAAGACCAGACTGCAGCACATTGACTGCAGATGATATCTAAATGATGATTAGTTCATACATGCCAATATATTGTTATGCTAGTTAACAAGAATATTAAGGTTGTTTTTACATTTCTTGCTAGTTAGTTAATGCCAGGAATAAGCCTTTTCCAGGTTTAATGTCTGTGCAAAATTTGTACTCACTTGCTTTCCACATACTAAAATTAATCTTTATTGCTACTATAGAATGAGCAATGTCAGGGAGGAGACAAACCAGAGGCCAGCAGCAGGGATGATGATGATGCAGGGTCTTCCCAGGTAAGGACAGGTTATAACATGCTGAGAAAAATGTATTTATTACAGGGAGAAACAATGCAGATTTCAGATCAGGTTTTTTTTTTTTTACATATATTTCAGAATTACTCTCATTCACACTCCAAATAATTTTTGTTTGTATTATAGATAGCACAGAGAGAAGAGCCTGTGTCAGGGCAGAGACCAGACTACAGTACTGATAGTCAGGGACAGCCTGCAGACAGTGACAGAGAAGGGGATGGAGCTTCTTTTACCACACTAAAGCCACATCATCCAGATCCCAAGACCATTGTGTGTCAAAAGTTGATGTTTGAGGGTAATTGTGTCAAGTCAACCAGAGTTTGGCAGCTAATTCTTTAGATTTTGTTAGTATATAATTTAAATAACTAGAGTGTATCCCCTGGTGCTGTACAGTGGCTGTTATTTGTTTTTAGCCACCAAGGACAAATCTGATTGAGAGAGGATGAGAATTTGAAAAATTTGTCCCCCTCACTTCTGAGATGGTGATTACGCCCTTGAGAAACCCATTAAATAACAAGGTATTTTTCACATGTGACACATTGTTTTGCACATAAAAAACATGGATTTGGAACAATATTATTGATTGATGTCTAAAACCCATACAGTATTTTCTGGACTATAGGTCGCACCTTTATATGAGTCGTTTTGTCCAATTATTGTCAATAAATTGGAAAAATCCATAAACAGGTCGCACCTTTATATAAGTCGCATCTATTATGCGTCACCGCTATGTGACGCGTCAGCGCGTCATTTGCCCTGCTGAAAATGACGACCACAGAAGCATGCACGGAAGGACTTTTCACAAGATTAACACGGTAAAAACAATTATTTGTCTGCTGAAAATTATAGCAAACATGTGTCTTAGCTTAACCGTTCCTTAATAAATTCACGTAATGGTCAAATCTGCTGGATTTAAATTTTTTCGCTTTGAAAAAGTACAAGGAAAAACAACAAAGCTAACCGCGACACATTTACGTCTATAAAACATCAAATTTTATCTCAAATAACTCCAACAGCTAACAGTTTGTAAATGT
This sequence comes from Garcialebias charrua, assembly GCA_038048925.1. NCBI lineage: Eukaryota > Metazoa > Chordata > Actinopteri > Cyprinodontiformes > Rivulidae > Garcialebias > Garcialebias charrua. Next base: position 4,517 of record JBBPBX010015062.1, read on the forward strand.
ACATCTAGTGATTACTTTCTGTAAGTTTGAAAAAAATCTGCTGTGTGGTTTATGAGCTATTTGCTCAAACGTACAAGGAAAAATCAACTAAGCTAACCGCGACACATTTACGTCTATAAAACATCGAATTTTATCTCAAACATCTCATAAAGCTAATCAGTTGTAAATATCCATCTAGTGATTACGTTCTGTAAGTTTGATCAAAATCTGTCCTGTGGTTCTTGACCTATTTTGCTAACAAACACTGAGCTAACAGCGAAGTAGCTAGTTCATACCTCCAGAGCAGGAGGCCGGGCTGCGACAGAGTGAGTCCGTCCAGAGGAGGCTCTCGTCGGACACATGAGGTGGGAACGGTTGGTGTACCCTAGCGGACAAAGGTGGTACTGCACCCCTAGCGGCCGAAAGTGGTACTGCACCATTTTTGCCAAAATGGAAAAACGGTCATATCTGAGCCAAAAATTGGTCTAAAAATATGGGGAAAAATCCATAAACAAGTCTCACCTCTCTATAAGTTGCAGGGCATGCAAATTAGGCAGAAAGGTGCGACTTATAGTCCAGAAAATACGGTATATGTAGAACACACGAGAGTACAAGTTTTATACTTGAGCATGCATCAGGGTAAGTTTTATACACGTGAAACTTGTGGTTTGGAATATTTCATATGAAACCCAGAGCATTACAAGACTTTTTACTTTCCATGGAATTTCCATTGTTTTCCCAAATGTAAAACAGAAGTTTTACACATTTGAAATGTGGTTTTGGAATGTTTTTATTGTAGAACACAGAATACTATGTTTGCAGGTATGCAATGGAGAGCATCCTGTGCTCCAGCATCAACGTGTGGCATGGAGGCTGCACAGCTGCAGAAATAAATGCTTTGTAGAGAGTGGTGAAGGCTGCACAGAAGTCTGTTGGAGTCAGCCTCCTCACCATTACAGACATACAATACCATCAATTTTATTTATAGAGCACTTAAAACAGCGACAAGGCCAACCAAAGTGCTGAACAAACAAACAACAGGCAACATACAAAATGGAGTAAAAAAACAGAATATAGACATAAAATCCTCGCAGATAATAAATATAACGACCAAAGGCAGATAATCTGGTGTTGAAAGCAATGGAATAGTTGTTGATCTTTAAACGGGATTTGAAAACCGAGAGGGAGGGGGCCTGTCTAACAGGCAGAGGTAACTTGTTCCAGAATCTTGGGCCGGCTACAGAGAAGGCCCTGACACCTCTGCGCTTAAGACGAGTTACTGGAACTGTTAGAAGTAACTGGTCCGCTGACCTCTACACCTCAAGATGTAGGAAGAGGGCCACCTGCATCATGAAGGACCACACTCACCCAGCACACACACTTTTTGCCCTGCTCCCCATCAGGCAGAAGGTTGAGGAGCATTAAGTGTATAACCACTAGACTGAGGAACAGCTTCTACGGCTTCTGCGGTGGAAGTGGTCTCCAGCTACAAATACTTGGGTGTACACTTGAATGATAACCTCAGCTGGAGCAACAACACCACCAGCCTGATCAAGAAAGGTCATCAGAGACTCTACTTCCTCAGACGGCTGAGACGAGCTGGTCTGAGCAGCCCAGTCCTCACCTCCTTCTACAGGTGTGCAGTGGAGAGCATCCTGTGCTCCAGCATCAATGTGTGGCATGGAGGCTGCACAGTTGCAGAGAGGAAAGCTCTACAGAGAGTGGTGAAGGCTGCACAGAAGTCTGTTGGAGTCAGTCTCCCCACCATCACAGACATTTACACCTCCAGATGCAGGAAAAGAGCCACCTGCATCATGAAAGACCTCACTCACCCAGCACACTCACTCTTTGCCCCACTCCCCTCAGGACGGAGGTTGAGGAGCATCAAATGTAGAACCACTAGACTGAGGAACAGCTTCTACCCTGAGGCTGTTAGACTCATGAATAAATAAATAATGAGAATAAACACTGCAAAATATCACATCATGCTGATGCTGATCTGTTTTCTTGTTGCTGTGTTCATCTGTGACCATCTGCTCATACAGACTCATGTTCGTGCTGCTGTTTATAATGATGTTTTTCCACTACATTAGGGCTTAGTGTATTACTAGTTGATGTTTCTCTTAGTTAATTCTAGATGTTATTACTGTTTTTCTCTTGCATTTGTTGTTGGATGTAACTGGGACCCCGTGTACATAATCTCGTTTTCATCACATGTACCACATGCGGTGCAAATGACAATAAAGACTCTCTGACTCTCTCTCTCTCTCTCTACCCTGAAGCTGTTAGACTCATAAATCTCTAATCAGGAAAATCACTTTAATGCCACTTGATTGTTGATATGTGCTGCTGACAATCCATGCCGCTGATCTCATGCTGCTTATTATTTTGTATTTCACGCTGCTATATTCATTCATACTCATCTGCTCACACAGACTCATGTTCGTGCTGCTGTTGTTCAGTGTATTGTTTTTTGTACTATTATCGTTTAGTATATTCTTAGTTTAGCATATTTGTTGATGTTTTTCTTAGTTATATCCTAGATGTTATTACTGTTTTTCTCTTACATTTTGTTGTTGAATGTAACTGGGACCCTGTGTACATAATCTCGTTTCATCACATGTACCACATGCGGTGCAAATGACAATAAAGATTCTCTGACTCTGACTCTGATTTCTTAGTTCATATCTTAGATCTTATTACATTTTTATTTTACAATTTATACTTTTGTTGGATGTAACTGGGACCCTATGTACACAATTTCATTCCACCACATGTACCACATGAGATGTGAATGACAATAAAAAAAAATTGACCTTGATGTGAGACTTATGGGATTAAATGCATGCAGTACCAAGGTTTTCCACATATAGAGCTCAGGTTGTGAAATACAGGTAGTTCTCGGTTTACGACGGCCTCGAGTTACGATGTTTCGGGTTTACGTCATGCATCTCATAAAAAATAAAATAAAATAAATTCTTTTGAAAAGCCGGTTCCGGTTGTACTTCCTGTTTGACGGTAGAAGTAGCAGTAGCTTGACGCAGTGGAAAAACACAGAGAGAGACCCGTTCTGGACCGAGTTTCATGGCACAAACAGCAAAGCAGTGGAGGTGGAGACCTTACTGGACAGAGGTTCACGGCGGTTTTACAACGGAATACGGCAGATTGACCGAGCTGAAGGCGGTTTTACGCGCGGTTTTACGAGCGGTGTCACCAGACGGCAAAAACAGACCGGAGGAGTAACGAGCTAACATGCTAACGGACCTTACTGTAGGATGGACGGGTGGATGGTGTCACCAGACGGCAGAAACAGTGGAGCTGGACAGGAGGAGCAACGAGCTAACATGCTAACAGACGGAGGAAGAATTCACCAGCTCCCAGTAAGAAATTAACTCTTTTTTTCCTTCATTATGGCTCCAAATGTACTGTATGTGTTTTTTGATAATTATGTAGGGTACTGTGTTAGGATAGGCCAGCGTTTCTCAAATAGTGGGGCGCGCCCCCCTGGGGGGCGCAGTGCGATGCCTGGGGGGTCCGGGCTCTTGTGACCTAGTTTTGAATTTTCTTATTGCGCCGCGGAACTAAAATTCCTAGGCGTGTTTCAGCACGGCGCTATTATCTGTAGCACGCGTAGCATTAGCTTCTCGCTGCAGTGTCCTGTTTGGGAAAGTTATGGCTTCCTTGTTTAAAAAGACGAGCGCAAGTCCAAAGCTGTTGTTTCAGGACGTTTTTTCACGGAGATTTGTGCGAACGTGCAAAGGAGCGGAGCGCTTCGCCACGAGAGAACAAACAAGATTAGAGCTGCAGCTGCAACACGTTTTTTTTTTCTCAACTCGTCTAATCATCACGTTTACTTAACGGACTTGAAACAACTTCATCCCAACGTGAACGTCTCTTCTAAAAGCTAGAAAAGCAGCTTGTTGCAACACCGCTAACAGCAGTATTTAAACTTCCATCAGGTAAATCAGAACGGTCCAGATCACAGTCGCAGCTGTACAAGTTTTTAAAGCTCTGGGTTGATGTGCAGGCTTTAAAGTTTGTGAGCTCTGCCACAACATCCATCATGTCAACACTTCAGACTGTTTTGAAGCTCCACTCCAGAACCGAAAGTGAAAAAGTTCAGCACTTTATGAAAAAAATAAAACTGATGTCAACAAGCCCTGGAGCTCTGATGATGATGATGACCGAGCGATTTAACCGCCTCATAACAACCGTTCAAGAAGAGGTATTGTTGTTTTATTAATATTATCATCTATATAACTTTTTAATTTAAAGTTATAATCTTATTAACTCTTTCTTTTTTACCTCTTTGTGTTCTTCAGGGAAATCCACCACATCACCTCCAGTAGAAGTGTGTGACTGAACTCTGAACTTTTCCAGGGACACCCTGATGCATGCTCAATAATCCAGGTAGAAAAATCTAAAAAAGCTAAGTCTGGTCCTCTTCCAGGACCTGTCCCACCTGGGGGAGCAGTTCCAAGAAGAGGTTTTAAGTACTGAGGACAAATTGCACTACTTTTTATATCTACACTACTGCTGATATATACTGTATATTCTTTTTACTAGCCTTATTGCATATGCCACTTTACCTCTGCACACCTGCTTCTGCAGGACTTGGTGGCTGCAGAAGAGGTCATGCAATCATGTGGATCATCTGTTCTGGAATAGGCACATCTAAAACATTCAGAGCAGGGAGGCCTGAGGACTTGAATTGAGAATCACAATTTTATATACAAATTATACTACAGTGGACGTATAATAAACCTTTTTCTTTTTAACCCTCTTTTGGTATGTGCGAGGTTATTACAGCCACCGTATTTATAGTCGCAGCGGAGAGTAGGGGGGCGCGGACCGGATTCTTCTTCCTGTGGGGGGGCTTAACAGAAAATAATTGAGAAGCACTGGTGATAGGCTAAGTGCTTGGTAACTGTACAGTACCGTACATGTACGTGTATATGAGGCGGCCAGTGTGTATGTGTTTTCCGACTTACGTCGAAATCCGAGTTACGAACGGGCGTAGGAACGGAACTCCGTCGTAACTCGGGGACTACCTGTATATGGTGGTTTAGTAACATTTTCATGGTGTAAAGTGTGAAGCTCACATAAAGTCCCATGTGAAACCTATTCACATATGTTATAACCTTTAACACTAACATGCATGTTTTTGGTCTGTGGAGGGAAACCGGAGTACCTGGAGAACACCATGCACGGAAAGAGGATGCAAACTCCATCCAGAAATGCCCCCCAGGCCAGGATTTGATAAGACGACCAGCTCGCTGAGAGGTGGCAGCTAACTGCACCACCCATCACAAAAGTCTATTCACACTGAATGAGCATTCTTAAACTTAAAGTGAGATTTTTGAGTGTTCAGCGTAAAACAGATTGACATGCATTCTTGGGGTTGTCTCACACACCCATTGTTGTCCTATTTCCTGTACTTTCTTAGAAAATAAATGTTTCATTTTCACTGTATTTTGCACTTTGAAGTCACCACATCATTTCTTGTTTCTAAAAGTAATTGTAAGTTCCTAAAAAGTAAATGTTGTGTTCTCACTGTTGTTGTTTTTAATAGCAACTTTCAGCTTACCTTAAATTCGTTGTATTTTCTTTTTCTTTTTTGAGTTTTTGACAATGAAATATATAAAGAAAACACAAAAACTTCCATTTAGTCCTTCATTGTGCATTAGTTTTGTGCATCACTGTTGTTAGAGCCAAGCAGACAATAAAAAGTGAAAGACGTTCATTTGGATTTAAAATCAGATTTATTAGGTTTCCTCCAGGATCAGCAGTGGTTATCTGTGTTTTACACCAGATTATTGAGTTCTGACCAACAAATCAAGTGTCCTTGAGGCCTGATCCTGTTCTGAAAATCTACTGATCTAACCAAATACACTGTAAATAATTAACAAAGGAAAGGCTTCTGCACAAAAAGAGGGGCTTTACAGCCAGACTCATCTGTGAAACTACAGAGGAGCTCTTCTTCTTCTTCTTCCGTGAGGTTTAACGGCAGCTTACAACCTTCCGGTGTATTACCGCCATAACAGAGGAGCTCAGTCCAGCGATACAGAACAAGGCTGGAATGTTCCCGAGGCACTCAGAGCTTGTTTCACATGATATCACAGCCAGCCTGTCTGAATAAAAGCTAAACAATCAAAGGTGTTAAAGCAGAGAGGAGGGCTGGCTCATGGGCTTTGGATGTAGGACAAAAGAAGCAACCTTGAATCCTCTGTCTGCAGCGCACTGATGGAGAGATTTGGATACTGAAAAGAATGTTTAGGCAGCATAATTACAGCTCCACAAGGCCTTTTGACATCATAATTCAGATTTATTGCAGAAAAAAGACAAAACACAGTGAACTAGCTCAACTTTTCAGGTCACAGCTGCAAATCTTTGGATTGAATGAGAGATTTACAAGTTAAAGGTTGACAAACTGAACACAGTTACATTGAAGTAATGCATTTTGTGTCACATTACCACAAAATACAAACCTAAAAAAGATCCTTGTAATCTTTAGGATGAATGATGGTTATTCTCTCATTTTAAATGGCTGTGGGCCTTTATTACTGTCTGAAAAAATAAAATAAAAATAGGGTGAAGATTAGTACGGAAGGGTATTGCTGTCATGTTTTTACTACATAATATCACGTTTTAACTACATACTTATCACGTTTTTACTACATAATATCATGTTTTTACTACATAATATCACGTTTTTACTGCATATCACGTTTTCACTACATAATATCACGTTTTTCTACATAATATCCCGTTTTTACTACATAATATTATGTTTTTACTACATACTTATCACGTTTTTACTACATAATATCACATTTTTACTACATACTTATCACGTTTTTACGACATAATATCACATTTTTACTACATAATATCACATTTTTACTACATAATATCACGATTTTACTACATAATATCATGTTTTTACTACATAATATCACGTTTTTACTACATACTTATCACATTTTCACTACATAATATCACGTTTTTACTACATAATATCACGTTTTACTACAAAATATCACGTTTTTACTACATACTTATCACATTTTTACTACATAATATCACGTTTTTATTACATAATATCACGTTTTTACTATATAATATCACGTTTTTACTACATACTTATCACATTTTCACTACATAATATCACGTTCTTACTACATAATATCACGTTATTACTACATAATATCACGCTTTTACTACATAATATCATGTTTTACTACATACTTATCACGTTTTTACTACTGTACATAATTTCCAAAATTATTATTTCATGGATGACAGCAATACCCTTCCGTAGATTAGAAACTCACGATCTTGAAAATTGGATTCATCAAGTTCAAGGTTCTTTATTGTCATTTGTGTAGTAGACCTACCCAGGGTCAAAACTGATGTGTTTTGAACTGTTCCAGTGATGAACTTTGCTGACCTTTCAGTAACCAGACTTTTAACACAATTTATTTTATTAGTTGTAATCTGAAGAACATAGTCACCAAAAGAGACTATTTCTATCTTTGATTTTGTGCTAATACAAATATAATCAGAGCATCACCTGTGTTTATTCATGAGCAATGTTGTAATTTACAATATGTCTTATGATCACATATACTATGCTGTGTTATTCTGTAAAGTGAAACATTACTGTGTCACTTCTGCACTAACATGGTGTCCACAAACTGTGTGAAAGGTGAAAACCCAGGTCAGAGAGGCCCGGCCGTTTTGTTTAGAAATGAAGAAGACAGTTAATCCGTTGTTTTCATGAGAATGACTTCAGTACTCTCTGTCTTTTCCTAAACATTTTCACTCTGCTCTGACTCTCACCTTGAATTCTGATAACGTTAAAGTGAACCCTTTGACGTGTCTCTGTTTCTCCTCTCTTCCCTTCTGACCAATCAGAAGACTGTTTTCTGGTCTCAACACTTTTAGAAAAAACGTTTGCTTCGGTGAACGTTCAGTTTTGCTGGGGACTTCAAGACATGAGGTCGTCCCAAAGAGCTGGATGAATGTCAGTCACACGCTAAGGACACGTCATTCAGTTAAAGGTATTGTGACATGATTTTGATACACTTTGAGTGTATAAAGCCAATTATCACGGCAGATTATGTTTGTTCGCTGCTAACAAGCTAGCCGAATCAGATAGCTAACACAATAGCCGCGATACAGGCCACGTTGCTATGTATGTATTTTTAAATTATGTCTGCGCCATCAGGTAACATCTCGTTTCTTTCTATTCGGGGAGGGTTTATTAATGAGAGTTTTGGAAGATTTACTGTCTTAAAATGATATATCGCTGACGCGACCGGTAATAAGCCGAGATAGCAGCTAACAAACATTAGCCGAGAGCCCGGAGCAAACACGTTGCTAATGATGTATTTTTAAATTATGTCTGCGCGATCAGGTAATTCTTTTTATTCGGGGAGGGATATTAATGAGAGTTTTGGATGATTTACTGTCTTAAAATGATATATCGCTGACGCGACCGGTAATAAGCCGAGATAGCAGCTAACAAACATTAGCCGAGAGCCCGGAGCAAACACGTTGCTAATGATGTATTTTTAAATTATGTCTGCGCGATCAGGTAATTCTTTTTATTCGGGGAGGGATATTAATGAGAGTTTTGGATGATTTACTGTCTTAAAATGATATATCGCTGACGCGACCGGTAATAAGCCGAGATAGCAGCTAACAAACATTAGCCGAGAGCCCGGAGCAAACACGTTGCTATGTATGTATTTTTAAATTATGTCTGCGCCATCAGGTAACATCTCGTTTCTTTTTATTCGGGGAGGGTTTATTAATGAGAGTTTTGGAAGATTTACTGTCTTAAAATGATATATCGCTGACGCGACCGGTAATAAGCCGAGATAGCAGCTAACAAACATTAGCCGAGAGCCCGGAGCAAACACGTTGCTAATGATGTATTTTTAAATTATGTCTGCGCGATCAGGTAATTCTTTTTATTCGGGGAGGGATATTAATGAGAGTTTTGGATGATTTACTGTCTTAAAATGATATATCGCTGACGCGACCGGTAATAAGCCGAGATAGCAGCTAACAAACATTAGCCGAGAGCCCGGAGCAAACACGTTGCTATGTATGTATTTTTAAATTATGTCTGCGCCATCAGGTAACATCTCGTTTCTTTTTATTCGGGGAGGGTTTATTAATGAGAGTTTTGGAAGATTTACTGTCTTAAAATGATATATCGCTGACGCGACCGGTAATAAGCCGAGATAGCAGCTAACAAACATTAGCCGAGAGCCCGGAGCAAACACGTTGCTAATGATGTATTTTTAAATTATGTCTGCGCGATCAGGTAATTCTTTTTATTCGGGGAGGGATATTAATGAGAGTTTTGGATGATTTACTGTCTTAAAATGATATATCGCTGACGCGACCGGTAATAAGCCGAGATAGCAGCTAACAAACATTAGCCGAGAGCCCGGAGCAAACACGTTGCTATGTATGTATTTTTAAATTATGTCTGCGCCATCAGGTAACATCTCGTTTCTTTTTATTCGGGGAGGGTTTATTAATGAGAGTTTTGGAAGATTTACTGTCTTAAAATGATATATCTCAGACGTGACCGGTGTCAGGGACTCTTGTTAGCCAAGATAGCTTCTAAAAAAATTAGCCGAGAGCCCGGAGCAAACACGTTGCTATGTATGCATTTTTAAATTATGTCTGCGCCATCAGGTAACATCTGTAATTTTTTTATTCAGGGAGTGTTTATTAATGAGAGTTTTGGAAGATTTACTGTCTCAAAATGATATCTCAGACGCGATAGGACATGCTCCGCCATTATTATTTAAATGCACGTTGGAGCGTGCCTTCCCGTTGTCACGTCAAGATGACGTTTTGCGGAAATGCGCAGATTTTTAGGGGCGTATCCCAGAGAAAAAAACTACCATAACTTGGAATAAAAATTTAATATATTTATAATTTATTATGCAAAAACGACCAGAGCTCAATGATATAAGATATATATGTTCTGACAAATATTCAAATTTACAAAATCATGTCACAATACCTTTAAGGACTAATAACATGTTGTTATGAGTCCACTTCGAACCGAGCGTACAAGCTCAGAACTTTGAATTAAATTCCTTTCTGGAATAAGTTATCTTGAAGCCAACCAGGAGCTGACACCCTTTTCTGATGATCGACGCGGATCCCAGGAGACGTTGAAATGTAAACGAGAACCGGTTCGGATGTGCTGGACCTGCAACGATTCTGTACACCTGAAAGGCTGGTACCATCTCCTTACAAGACTAGTCTTCAAGGTAATGAGTCAGCGTTTACAAACGTACCTGGATTTAGCAGAAGTCGGATGGAAAGTGTCATCTGGTTAAACTCAAGATAGATAACTTCCTCTCTTAACCTCTCCCTATATTCCTCTTAAATCTCTCCCTATCTCCATTCTAGCTGGTAACTATATTTAAGCTAAAGAGCCACAGACTAAGTATATTGACAACCTGTATTTATGTCTGTTGTGTTGCAATTTAAATGTGCTGACGTATTAAATTGCAAGAGAAGTGAAATCCGTCAATCAAGTGTAATGGTGTTAATTTTAGTTGATTTATTTTAAATAAATGGTAGTGTCTCCTGGCATACCAAACTAAAATCAACGTCTCTGTCACTTAATGGCTTTATTTATTTATCCATCATAAAGATCACAGAAATATTGGGTAAACTGAAAAAGAAAAGAATCCGTGAAATTACTATTCAATCTGAATAAGTAATTAATTAAGGATAAAGAGGTCAGCTTAATACTGACCCCCCCTAAAATCCTTTACATTTGCATCACATGTGGTACACGAGGTGGAACAAAATTGTATAATCAAGGTCCCATTTACATCCAAAAATAGCAACCCATAAAAAAGTATTAAAAAACAGTACTGTATAAGGATCTAAAATATAACAGTTTTCAATCAGGTCATCTGGACAGTTTCTTTTTCTTTTCTTTTTTTTGTGCTGAAACATTTCACCTTCCATCCAGAAGGCTTCATCAGTCAAGGAAACACACAACACAAAACTGATTCTTCCTCCAACAGCTTACTCCAAAGTGGAACAAACCAGTTACGTTGGTGCTAAAATGGTCTCTTTGGCACGTCCCTCCAGTGCTGGCCCTCTCCCTCGTCGACAGTCATGTCAAACTGGTTCAAAACCAACAACTGAAAATTGTTGGATTGTATACCTGGATTACTGAGCATGGACTTTGTTGGTTTGTTGTCAGAAAGGACATCTAGCATAAAACAACTGCAAAATGTTTTGTGTGCATTTGCACCCCGCGGCAATTCCTTGGAAGGGAGCAGCTGTAAAACAAAAACCATCCCCGTTACAGCATATTGTGCAGTGAACACTTCTAATGTTATGACAGTCGGTACGTTGAAGGCAAAAGAAGAGTCAAGCTAAAACAAAACCTAAAAAAAATCTAAAGAGCGTTTAAAAGAATTCAAAGCACTTCACGGGGTTTGACGTGATAATAGTTGATACTGTAAACCAGAGGTGCATTTAACGATTTAATCTTGAATGTTCATAATAAAGGAGGAATAAAATGTATTTTCTCTGCCAGTTTGTTCAGGTCAGCTTGGTTCTCAGGAATGCAGCTGTGGAGCGTCGGGTAAGCTAAAGCCCAGTTCTTGTGTGAACTGTGTCACAACATGGACACATCACTTAGACCCATGAAGGTCGAGAGAGGCAGGCCGGTTTGGGGCCTCCATCGAGCTCTCTGCCCTCAAGGTCACCTGACAATTAACCTCTGACCGGGCCCCTAATGCTTAATGTGTCTTCTTCTGCATCCAGAATCTTTTCTTGTGGGGCAGATCGAGACAGACACCTGTTAACAGGTGGGTGGTAGTGGGGGGTGGGGGGTCCTTTAACAATGTTTGTTTATGCAAATGTAGCACTTGTGGCTAAATTAATTTGTATACATTTTTCATGAAGTGTTGGAATGTTTGCAGACCCTTAAGCGTCGAGTCCGTGTTTGTTTTACCGTTCTGTCGTCTTGCCTTTTGTGTGTTACTCCTTTTCTTCATCTGCCCACTCAAACTAATCCAACACCCCCCACCATCACCCCACTTGCTTGACCTCTGACCCTACGCACCTCTTTCAGAGTCACATGACCGTGCAGGTGTGGAGGGGTCTCTGCTCTGGCCGACCTCCAATTAGTGACCCTAATTAGCGGAGAGGCCTCCTGACGGGCTGCTGAGCTGCTGGAGGAGGAGCAGGGAGTGGGGAATGGATGGTGTGTGTGTGTGGGGGGGGAGACAGCGAAGCATTCCTGGAGGCCGGTGGAGCTTCCCGAAATGCAGACACACAGACACCGAGATGGAAACGGAGCCGATGTGGAGCGAAGAGTTTGTCTGCTGAAGAACAGCGAGCAGCCTCAGAGGTGACCTGGTGTTTTTAAAACAGACCGCTGGGGCCTCCGCTGGATCTCTGCTCCCCTCGCGTCCCCCGTCCTGTCCCCTGCTGCAGAGCCAAGAGGGGGAACCTGAAACACCCTCCGTCAGTCCGTGCACGTTGACCTGAAAATATAAGGGACTTCCTTTCTAATGTGGGCTGCATCTATGAGAAAGTTTCCTTTCACAAATTGGGTTGTCTGGTTAAAATCCAAGATGGCTGCTGCCATATGTGCATAAATGTAAACCTTATGCTGGTGAAGATTCTCAGTCGTCCAGGACATGATAAAATCAAAAAAGACGTTCAATACAGAAACAACTGGACTTTATTTGTAACAGAATCAATCAATGAGCAGGCTGTGAGAGAGTGAAGTTATAAAACAGGCTGAAGTGACACGCACCAACCTATGTAAATTGGAATTGGAGTGTGTGTTAGGTTCCAATTTACATAGTTTGGTGCGTGTCACCTCTGCTCATTGAACTGATAAAGCTCCCCGGATGGGAAGCGAAACGTCTTCTGTTACAAATAAAGTCCAGTTGTTCTGTATTGAACGCCTTTTTTGAAATGTAAACCTTGTGAGTTGAAAAACAAGCATCGTGCCAACTTCCATTTTGGTGTATGGCTGCGTCTGGGTTTGAGCTCCCCAACAAAAAATTGGTTGCCAAGATTGTTGCCTCCATTTATGTCCGTCTGTTTTCTGAGCTGGATAAAACATAAGCAACGTGCTGACTTCCATTTTGGTGTGAGGCTGCATGTGTGTGTNGGGTTAAATCGACCACCATTATCATTTGAGGAAACTATGCTTTCTGATTCATTTTTATATTAGTTTCCTAAATTGATTGGGTAGGCCAAAGATTAATCTGTGGTGGCTAAGGCACCATCGACCACCCCCTGGCTCTGCCATGGCACCTGTTCATGGATTTGTTCCTTTCTCCTGCCAGAATCTGTCACACTGCGCTGCCTCAAAAAAAAAAAAGTTCCTTTGTTCTTCTCTGCAGTGTAACTACACACTTGAATATCTTGCACCAAATATATTAAGGTCTACTTGAATTCTCTGTTCAATTCCAGTCCAGAAAACCACTAATCTCAAAACAACAAAAACATTCACTATTGAAACCTCTCCGTGACGGGGGACATGTTTGTGGCACACCACTTGTTTTAATTAGTGAGGGAACCTACAGTATTAAACAGAAACTGTGAAATGTACACAAGTATTGTTTCTTTTACTTTGTGTACCTGCAGGTTTGACCCTCATTTATGCCTGTAATTCATGTGATGAGGCTTTATTCTAATAAATGTTGACAAATTGTTTACATATTCCTGATTTTACTGAACAGTCAGGCAGACCACCTGAAGTAAAATAAAAAGTGGCACACTAAAACTAAAACCTGAAAATAATGCCATGGGTTTAATTCTGCTGTTGGTGCGTGTGAGCTTTTTTAAATGCACTACAATATGCAAGTTAAGGAATCTCCTTCTCCGAGGGCTACTTTTTTTTTTTTTTTTACTTTGATGCTGATTATAATGAGAGCAGCAGAGTCTCAGCTCAACTCACTGAACCGTCTTCTTTCCTAAACTCATTTTCATAACTGGAACTAACTTTCTTTGGAAATTAATGCAGATTCATTCAGATTCACTGGCTCCCTGTCAAGTCCAGAATAAAACTCAAAATCTTACTTCTAATCTACAAAGCTCTCAACAACCTAGCTCCATCTTATAATACATATCTTATTGTTCCATATTTTCCTAACAGAGCACTTCGCTCTCAGACTGCAGGTTTACTTGTGGTTCCTAGAGTTTCCAAAAACAGAATGGGAGGAAGATCTTTCAGTTATCAGGCTCCTCTCTGGTGGAACCAATTTCCAGTTTCTGTCTGTGAAGCAGACACATTGTCCAGTTTGAAGACTGGACTTAAAGTGTATCTTTCACTTTAAACACATGTTGTTACCTTTTCAACCTAACATGTCTAAAACTCCAATTTTCATCAAAAATACGGATCATATCTCAAAATAAAATGTGCTACTACTACCTTTTTTGTCTTCCCTCGCTACTCTGTCTAAAAATAGTGCTCTCAGCGGTAAACCGGAAGTGACATCACAGGAGGGGAACGTTTGTGCTTTAGCTAAGAAAGATATGGGATCGCACCAGGAGGAGGCGACAGATTACAAAGTTGTTTTGACATAAGTATGTCATCTCTGACTATTACATCAAATATCTAGCCAAATAACTTCTAGATATATACTACCTAAAGCTAAAAATGGTTTATATTACATATAGCCTAAATATAGAGATACAGCATTAATTACACCACTGATGGATTTAACTACTTTAGCCTTAGCTCCCTAAACAATTACTTTTTCCATCCTAAACCACTCAGTGGACATTTTTTCTGCTTTCAGAGTTAATTATACAGGGCTTTTTTACTAAACGATTGCCTGTACAACACATTTGAGATGAAATTCGATTCTTTATTAATTTTTTAAGACATGCAACACGGTCGCGCTAGCATAAAATTAGCATCGTTTTTTCTTCCATCTAAAGTCATTCATATCTCCTAAACCACTCATTGGATATTTTTCCTGCTTTCAGAGTGTAATTATACAGGGCTTTTTTACTAAACGATTGCCTGTATAGCACATTTGAGATGAAATTCGATTTTTTATTAATTTTTGAAGACATGCAACAAGGTCGCGCTAGCATAAAATTAGCATCGTTTTTTCTTCCATCTAAAGTCATTCATATCTCCTAAACCACTCATTGGATATTTTTCCTGCTTTCAGAGTGTAATTATACAGGGCTTTTTTACTAAACGATTGCCTGTATAGCACATTTGAGATGAAATTCGATTTTTTATTAATTTTTGAAGACATGCAACAAGGTCGCGCTAGCATAAAATTAGCATCGTTTTTTCTTCCATCTAAAGTCATTCATATCTCCTAAACCACTCATTGGATATTTTTCCTGCTTTCAGAGTGTAATTATACAGGGCTTTTTTACTAAACGATTGCCTGTATAGCACATTTGAGATGAAATTCGATTTTTTATTAATTTTTGAAGACATGCAACAAGGTCGCGCTAGCATAAAATTAGCATCGTATTTTCTTCCATCTAAAGTCATTCATATCTCCTAAACCACTCATTGGATATTTTTCCTGCTTTCAGAGTGTAATTATACAGGGCTTTTTTACTAAACGATTGCCTGTATAGCACATTTGAGATGAAATTCGATTTTTTATTAATTTTTGAAGACATGCAACAAGGTCGCGCTAGCATAAAATTAGCATCGTTTTTTCTTCCATCTAAAGTCATTCATATCTCCTAAACCACTCATTGGATATTTTTCCTGCTTTCAGAGTGTAATTATACAGGGCTTTTTTACTAAACGATTGCCTGTATAGCACATTTGAGATGAAATTCGATTTTTTATTAATTTTTGAAGACATGCAACAAGGTCGCGCTAGCATAAAATTAGCATCGTTTTTTCTTCCATCTAAAGTCATTCATATCTCCTAAACCACTCATTGGATATTTTTCCTGCTTTCAGAGTGTAATTATACAGGGCTTTTTTACTAAACGATTGCCTGTATAGCACATTTGAGATGAAATTCGATTTTTTATTAATTTTTGAAGACGCAACCGGGTGGACCTAGCTGCGGTTTAGCTCTGTATATTTTGGAATTTATAGCTCCTAACCTAAACCACTTTCAATCAAAAGATTAATAAATTATATTCATGTCCTTACTTCTGAAGTCAATCCTGTGTTCGTTCAGGTCGCTGTCGATGTAATCCTCCTTGACAAATGCTGTCAAATCACAGAGTTGGTCGTGACGCTTCTGTTGGTGAAATCCTGCCTTTTCATCTGGACAAACCTCACACAAGCTCTGAAAGCTGGGTTTTTTTGGTGCAGGAAATCGATGTCCAGACAAACTGGAGTTCGAACAACCCCCGCACACACAAATATTAACCATTATGACCATTATTGGACCTTTTTCACTTCAATACAACTCAATACAAAACAACAACTTCCGACTATGACGCCCCCTCTACTTTCGTCACTGTCACGTGACTCCAAAACCGCGCGTTTTTTTTAGGCTCAGTTTTTTTCCCCCTGATTTGTGTCTGTAAGGCTATTGGTATTAATTTGGAAAGCAGGGAGGATTATCAAAATTACTTATTACCTCTAAATATTATGTTTCTGCCCAAAAAACTAACATGAAACATACACTTTAAGAATTTCATTTTTGATTAATCCTATATAGGTAGTCCCCGATTTACGAGCGAGATCCGTTACAACGAGGCGCTCGTAAACCGGAAATCTCGTAATTTGGAACGGCCGCCACGCTTCTCGTAAGTCCGGAATTTCGCTCGTAAATTGGAACGGTTTTGCTAGCGCGACTACGAACACTCGTTTTTCATCGAAAAACTGCTTATGAGTGCATAAAAATGATCGGAAACGTGTGTCCACATGTTTAGCTAACGAACTGTGGTGAAAAAACACAGGAAAACTCAGTATTTTTTGCGTTTTTTCCAATAATTCGCCAGCTCGTAAGTCCGGAACCTCGTAGATCAGAGCGCTCGTAAATCGGGGACTACCTGTAGTTAGGGTTGGTATTGGTTTCATGAGCTATCCTATAGTCACGCTGCTATGGGTTTAGACTGCTGGAGGACAAACTGGCCACATCTCTCCCATCTGCTGATGTTTTTACTTGCTCTGTTCATGTACAGGTGGTCCCCGAGTTATGACGCAGTTCCGTTCCTACGTAACTCGAAAATCATCGTAAGTCGGAAAATACGTCCAAACGGCACCTCATACGTACAGTACTGTATTTTTACCAAGCATTTAGCCTATCCTAACACATTACCTTACATAATTATAAAAAAACACATACATTCTATTGTTAATTTCTTACTGGGAGCTGGTGAGCTCTGCAGCTTCACGCGGTCCACAGCATTTACAGCAAGGTCTGTTAGCATGGTAGCTCGTTGCTCAGCTGTAGCCTCTCTGCCTCGTAAACCTCCGCTCCAAGCAATAAGGTCTCCTGTATTTCCATGCGCGGTCCAGCGGTCCAGAGTTTTACCTGTCGAAACAATGAGGTCTCCCGCTCATGTAAGTTTCCACTAAGCTCCCCCCTCCCTCCGGAAACTGCCAGAAACGGCGTAAATCGGCTTCAAAATAATAATAATAATAATAATACTTTATTTATAAAACCATTTAAAACAACCACAGCTGCAACAAAGTGCTGTTCACATAAAATCAAGAACATTTAAACACATAAAATAAGATTTTTCAAATTTTAATTTCTTTAATGAGATGCGTGACGTAACCGCGAAACGTCGTAAGTCAAGGCCGTCGTAAGTCGAGGACTACCTGTATTTGCAATTATTTTTGATCAGTAACATGTTCGTCTTTTGCCCCCCCCCCCATAAACCACACCTGGACCAGCCATTTTATGTTTGTATCACTTCCCTGTCCTCTCTTTCCCCAGACAATTGAGGAAGTTTGCAGCTGATCCTGAACACGTCTCTACTGGAGGTTTCTTCCTGTTAAAGGTCATTTTTACTTTCCACTGTCACCTGCATGCTGCTCAGGATGGGAGATTGAAACTAATTTAACATGACTGTGAGTTTTGTTTAGACCCCAAATAGCAGACTAAAGAAACTGAGACAGAGAAGTACAAAAAGTATTAGTTTAGATCCTGGAAGAAAAGTATTCAGAGAAACAGTGTTGGTTTGTCGTTGATGAGTCCAGAATGGTTTGTTGAACCGAGCTGGGCGTGCAGGATTACCAATGGGAATTAATGCTCCAGCGTAGGCTGAACGTCTGGCCAAGGCTTAAATAGTGCAGGAGGTGCAGTTTGAGGCTAGGCGTGGCTGATCAGGTGATTAGTGCAGTGGAAGCAAGTGTTTACAGGAGGCACGACTGGAAATCCCACAGTAGTGGAGATTTGGTGCAATCTGTTGGCTTCCTTAGACAGGTAACTTTCCCGAATTGGCTTTTTTAATGTATGTAAATGTTTTGTGCAGTGCCCTGAGACAAATCTGATGTTATTTAGTGCCTTATTAATAAAATGAACTGAACTGAAGTGAATTATTTCCATTGCCCTCATTACCTCTTCATCAATCTGGTTTCAGGAAAAAACACAGCACAACAACTGCTTCTCTGAAGGTTCTGAATGATGTTGTTGAAGCATTGGATGCTAAGGACTATTGTGCTGCACTTTTCTTAGACCTGTCTAAAGCTTTTGACACTGTGGATCATAACATCCTGTGTCATAAGCTCTCAGAAATCGGTTTCTCTGATCACACCATCGGTTGGTTTTCTAACTATCTTTCCAATCGGAGGCAATGTGTTCAACATAACGGTACTTTTTCCAGCTATTTAACAGTTAAAAATGGTGTACCACAAGGCTCAGTTTTAGGACCCACTCTCTTTACAATCTACATAGCTAATGTAGGTCACTGCATCCCTGATGCATCCTTACATTTCTATGCTGATGATACAGTTGTTTATTGCCGAGCTAAAACAGTAGCTAAGGCTTTCCAGTTACTGCAATCCGCTTTTGACATCATCCAGTCAGATTTGTTCCGTCTCAAACTTGTCCTAAATGCTGATAAAACAAAAGGGATGTTTTTTTCAAATAGGAAGGCGGTTCCAGCAGATCCTCCT
Source organism: Garcialebias charrua (assembly GCA_038048925.1). Taxonomy (NCBI): domain Eukaryota; kingdom Metazoa; phylum Chordata; class Actinopteri; order Cyprinodontiformes; family Rivulidae; genus Garcialebias; species Garcialebias charrua. The sequence goes on from JBBPBX010015062.1 coordinate 23,589, forward strand.
CTGATTTTATCTTCAAATGGTGTACCTATCGAGTTTGTTGATTCCTATAAATATCTGGGTATCCTGATCGATTCACATCTCTCTTTTAAACTCCACGTGGAAAACCTAGTGAAGAAACTGAAAGTTAAACTGGGTTTCTTTTTCAGAAACAGATCATGTCTATCACTGAATGTTAGGAAACGCCTTGTATCTGTGACTTTCCTTCCCTCCATTGATTACGGTGACATTCTCTACATGAATGCTCCTACAAGCACCCTGCGGATGTTGGATGTTGTCTATCATGGTGCACTAAGATTCATAACTGGTTGTGATTATCGTACCCACCACTGCACCCTGTATTCACTGGTTAACTGGACATCATTAACCTCACGCAGACTCTTCCACTGGTACATTTTCATCTTCAAATCACTTCTTGGTCTGCTGCCCTCATACATCTCCTCCTACATGTCTTTGCGTGAGTGCAGCTACAGCGTGCGCTCTCAGGACATGATTACCTGCAGTGTTCCGTCAGTGAGGACTGAACTTGGAAAAAGGGCCTTCTCCTACTCCGCTCCTGCTTCATGGAATATCTTACAAAAAGATCTGAAGCTCTCGACCTTGACTTCTCTATATGGTTTTCAGAATCTGTTGGAATCCTGGCAAAAACCAATGCAGATTTGTTCCTGTCTTTGATTTTATACGTCTACCTTATAATGTTTTGCTAGTTTTTTGCTAGTTTTTTGCTACTTTGTTAAAAGGAGGAGTGTGTATGTATGTATATATATGTATATGTGTATATATATGTATGTATATTATATATATATATATATATATATGTATGTATGTATGTATATATATATGTATATATATATATATATATATATATATATATATATATATATATATATATATATATATATGTATGTGTGTATGTATGTGTATATATGTATATATATATATATGTGTATGTATATGTATATATATATGTATATATATATGTGTATGTATATATGTATATATATATGTATATATGTATATATGTAATGTATATATATATATATGTATATATATATATATATATTTTTTTTTTCTCTCTCTTTTGTTTTCTATTGTTTATTGTTTGATTGTTTATTGTTTAAGGAAATTCTACCATTACTGTTCATTGTTCTTTAGTTTTAGCAGGTCGCTTTCGTAAATGAGCCCATGAGGTTCAAAAGATTTACCTGACTAAATAAAGGTTGAATGAATGAATGAATGGTGGCATCCCTGAAACTCATTATGAGAAAGATAAAGGGAAAATTTCAAACATATGTTTGTTATGGTTGAAATGAGGTGTATGGACTGATTGAACCTTTGTTTGTACCTATCACATTTTTTGAATAAAACCACTTGACTTCCCCTGAAACTGCTACAACATATTTGAACATCAAAATAGAATAACGTAGAATCATAATAATTTTCATCTTATTTTGTTACTGCTAACGGTAATTGTAAATGTAAATAAGGCGAGTGGAAGAAGATAAATGCAAATTAGCAATAATACAACAAGAAGTTGTTCCTTTCTCCTCAGCTTCTTCCTCCACTGCAGGAAAGTCACTGTGCTGCTCCCTCTTTCTGCTTCGTTGGCCCCCTCCTATAAAACAGGCCACCCATCTGGTCTTCTTTCTGCCGGTCTACTCGCCTCTTCCTCGTTCAAATAAAGGTGCCAATCACCGTAATTGGCACCCCGCAGGTCAATTGTCCCAAACTAAAGACCTCGCTGACATCTGGTTCATATATAGATGTTGTACGTTAACTTTACAGCTTTGACAGAGTTACAACTTCTGGTTTTGGCTAGAATTTTTCACTCTTGACGTAAAAACCATTCAAAGTGATCTGGATCACCATTTGTTGGCCTTCAAAGCATCACACAGGATTCATAGCTCTGAAACTTTCCAAGGCGATGAACGACTGAAAGCAAAAGAACATTGCAAGAGATATCCAACAAAGAAAATACGGTATTGAAGCTTTTGTTAGCTCTTTCGCTTGGAGCAGAACTTGTGAGCCAGGTGTGATGCAACATCCTGTATCCTTATCAACGGCTGCTCCTCTTGCAAGATTAATAATAATAATGTAATAATAATGTCCTTTTTTTGTCAAAAAAGGACACAGACGAAATTCGTGTCTGCATTTAACCCAACCACCACCAGGTGGTGCAGTGAGCATCCATAGAAAGTGCCCGGGGAGCTGGAGAATTAGGTGTGCACTCATAGACACCCCAAGGTGTGTAGTGGCCGGGGTGCGAACCCGCGTCCTTCGGGTCCCAAGTCGGAAGCCCTGCCACTACACCATCTTGGCCCCTGTATTAAACCTGACTATAAAGATATTCTCCTTTCCTGTATGGCTTATTCATTTAATGAGCTGATGATAGGATATATAAAATTTTCCAACAGCAGTCATGGCTAAAATGGTTCAAAAATATTAATAATCCAGGTTTAAAAAAAATCCAACAAAGTTTCTTTTTGTTGAAATGTTTTGTCTTTCATCCAAAAGACTCCAGAAACCATCTTAGCACCACCTTAGTTTGACAGCTCAGATATGAATGCTCCAAAGTTCTATCTCAAAAATGCTCCTTGGAAATCCTTTTAATTCAGTTTGTGCCAAGAAGTGTATTTTTTTAATGTATTTACAGTAACTTTAAATAAAGTTTGGGCAATACCTTTAGGAAATTTTCTTCAACATTTTTAACATGGCGCCAATTTTTTGTGTCAATAACCGTTCAAAACATGAATGTTAACTGTGTTGACAGAAACTTAAATTACCATCTACCATTAATTATTTATTTACCATATTTTTCAGATATGAAAAATGAAAAGGCGCACTGGATTATAAGGTGCATTAAGCGAAACAAAACAGATGAGTCAAACTTTACTCAATTCATTCACAATAAACACATAACATCGGTTCGAGGTCAGTAAACACAATCAGAATTAATACGTAAAGTGCACCAGATTATAAGGCTCACTGTCGATGTTTGAGAAAATTAAAGGATTCTAAATGCACCTTATAGTTTGAAAAATATGGTAATTTATTGTTATTATTATTCTTTACCATTCATTTAACCAAATAGAAATTTATGAAGCATTATCCTCTGTCATGAGTAAAACCTTTTGCTCAAATCAGAATTTTAATTTGGATTTTTTTAAAAATCTGTTTCATTATCATTTTCTGATTGTAACGATTTGATCTGAAGTGTCCTTTAGTTTTGAAACTGAAAGCCTATTAGTGTAAATAAATACTGTGTTTTTTATTATGTTTGAATCTATAAAAGGCTTCAGAAATGAACTTGAAAAGATAGCCCTGTTCACATTAGAGTTAAATAAAACCTTGCGTCATCAACCGTCATCTATTGTTCATTTGACTTCTGATCAAATACCAGAGACTTTAAAGGCTTTTTGTATTTGGGTATTATTGCCATTCAGTTGAAGCTTCAAGGGCATGTCAGTTTTGTCATTTTGTGCCATCATTTAGACTAAAATCTAATTAAAACTGCAGAGGAAATAAAGGGATTTTTCCAGGAAGGTCTGAAATGGTTTATTTGCTGCATGGAATAGAGGGGGCCAATGTTTCAATAAAGCTGTAACCAAGCACATAAAAAATAAATAAGAACATTGATTAAACATGCAGGTGAGACTTGTTAATTTTGTTAATTATGAAACTGGGAAACGTTCTCGTGTTAAAATTTTAACGAGTAGCAACCACCTCGCATCTTGTTTTCCTGGCCTTGAGGTTGTGGAAAGAATGAAACAAACAGCACACAAGTCAAATAACATAGACATATATTTATAAGCATATGAATAAAAATACATGTACATATTTTACAATATCTTAGCAGAGCGTAAAAACAGCTCTGTCAGCCCAGAAACCAAAGAAAAGCTTTTTTTTTTTTTTAAATAAGTGCAAAAAAATGTTAATGAGACAAAGAACTGTAAAGCATTTATAACGTTTTTTGTTCCTCTAAACTTTGCTTCACATTTTTTCCTGGTAAAACCACATGGAGCAGACACAGAGATAACTTGTGCAAAGACCCATTTATATATATTTATATATAAATTTATATCTATGTACATGAAGTTTGTTGGTCACAAGTAGAAGCTGGTGCCATTAGCTTAAGTTTAGCTTTTTTGTTTGCTCAAAGGAAAACATTTAAAGCCTCTCCAGGACATTGGCTGTGCATAACGAAAATGTAAACCCAACAGAATCTGTTTCTTTTTTAAATAAAAGGAAGATCTTCACATAGTGATGGAGCGACCGAGTGAAGGCCTGTGGTGCAGAACTTCCACACAGCTGGAGCGAGAGGAAAGACGGCAACAACACAAAACAAACTAAAAAGGCTTTGTCTAACCCAAGAAAGACTTTTCTTCTTTTCTCTTTGCAAGAAGAAGCTGTCTCACTTCTTGGACCTCCCCTCCACAAGACAAATCTTCAATCTACACCGCCGAGCACACGATACAGTAACTGCAGATATACATTACAAAACATCATCGAGCAGTGACAGAAAAATGAGTCCGAGCTGAATCTCAAGAGAAACGTGGGTCTGAATCCGCTTCTTTCATAAACACTATTTTTGTCACACAGGCTGAGAAATATCTTGACTGAAAATGAACAAGCGTTTGTTTTTGTTTTTTTACTTGAAACAATAGTTCATATCTTTTGAAGTAAGGTTCTGTGGAAAGGTTATGAATAATAATAATTTCACATGTTGAAATAGCTTTTTGGACCAGTTCACTTTGGAGAAATAAAGTTTATTATGAGTGGACTGCTTAGCTAACTAGTCAACCACAACGTCAAAGCGGTTTGCTGTGGACTAAAAACAACTTTCATCTGAAAAATCAGGGCTTAATTTGAACTGGATCCTGCTGGAACAGGATCTGGGAACTATCTTATTTTGACAGGGTGCATTGCCAAACTGTTTGCTTGGATCCAGTAACTCTCATGCTTAATAAAGTTATGACCAAATATGACTGCCTTGATCTAATAAAACTTATATTGTTTATGTAAACTAAAAATATTTACATAAACACTCATTTTAAACACAACAACCACTTACGAGCTTCATAATATCACATAAGAGCCCCTTCAAGTAAGCATTTCCACTTCTACACTTAAAAACATCTCCGCTCCTAAAAGTCCAAAGTCCTCGCTCAATTTTATTAAAAAAACTCAAAAATATAATTAACCCTCCTGTTATGTTCGTTTCTGAGGTACAGCAATAATGTTCGTGGGTCAATTTGACCCGGGGAGTGTTTAATCATGTAATAGTGTCAGAAACCCAAAAAATCCTCCAAAACATTTTTGTATCTGATTATTAACTCCAATACTAACCATATCAGTCAATATTTGTGCAATGATGTTTTTTTTATTTCTCATAAATAAAGGATAATGACGACGACTAACTCATTTGGACATAAAATATGTGATTTACATTTTTTATGTTTGCTGAAAAAACCTACACACAAAAAAACAATAATTATCCTTGAAATTGATTTTTGTAAAAAAAATTATATTACATTTAAAAAAAAAATTCAAAGGGTGATCTTTATAATTGAACTTGAGACACATATACTGTTCTGGGTCAAATTGACCCGCTCATTAAAATCAAGACAAATGAGGCATGAAGATTTGTATTGAAAGTAAACTTTATACAACCACTGTTTTTTGAACCAGAAATGAACAAAACAACAAAATAAGATCTTAGGAACACTAGATGAAGATAATAATAATAATAATAATAATGAATTCAATTTATAACGCGCTTTTCATTAGTGAAAATCTCAAAGCGCTACACACATTGAATGCTACACACATTCATACACCGGTAGCGGCAGACTACCATGCAAGGTGCTTTCCAGTCCTACCGGGAGCAACTCGGGGTTAAGTGTCTTGCCCAAGGACACAACAACACATGGTGTGGGGAACCGGGATTCGAACCGCCAACCTTCCGATCGGGGGACGACTGCCATTACCACTACGCCACGGCTGCCCCAAGACCACTGATTAAGACCACTGATTTTCACCATATTTTGACATGTATGTCTTGCTTGGAGAAACATGAATATCACTTTCATCAGTTGGTTCATAATCAGAATCATCAGACTCAGAATAGACCTCAATACTGTCTTCAGCTTCAGACACCTCCTCTTCTATTTCACTGTCATGATCAATGAGAAGATCCAACACTTCCAGGGCTGTAAACTTTTTTTTCCTGCTGCTCATTTCCTGACCTCTGACAGTGACAATATCACATGTACCTTCAGTGTGTAATGTGTTTAGGACTCCCTTGCAGAGAGTATATATGCCCTCCCACCCCTCCCCTTCTGCTGAGTGTCCACTCAGTGTGGGTGGAGTTTTCCCACGGGAACAGAAAAGGTTCCCGTCAAAAGTTGTATAAACACCTGCTTTCTCACAGTTTCCTTGTGAAGTAAAGAGAATAGTGAGAAAGTGGGTTTGTGTGCATGCATGTGTGTGGTGTGTGCGTGCGCACATGTGTGTGTGTGTGTGTGTGTGTGTGTGTGTGTGTGTAGTGAAATATGTCTCATAGTTTCAAGGAAACAAATAGAATTGGATTTTTTTTTACCCTTTTTACCCTTCAATTTGACTGCCGGGTCAAATTGACCCGAACAGTATTGATGTAACAAGTAGACGCAGGGGGTGGTACAAATGTGTAAAGTGAATCATTTTCAATTTATATGTTGATTGGAACTATTAGGACAAATAGAAAAAGTTTCATGCAGAAAAAAATATTTTTAACTATTAAAAAAAAAATATTCAACTTTAAAACGGGTCAATTTGACCCGCAACATAACAGGAGGGTTAAACAGCACAACAAAATTGCAAATCAATTTGAGAGTTTGAGTGGATTGTTGATAAAATGTTGATTAATTATTAACAAATACAACGAAAGAAATGTCTGATGTGTGTTATTCACATTACGATCAAACCTCAATCAAAATGTCGAAAAAACAGTCCAATTTATTTTCATTAAAAAAGGCTTCTCATTGTCCTTAGGACAACAGAGAATTGAAGCACCTTAAGGCAGTGGCAATCAAGATTGGAGCAGGAGCAAGAAAATGTTGGGGATGAGTACTGTACAGTACTGAGTTAACCAAGCAGTCACACGCAGGCAGGAGCCCACAGGCAGCCACCATGAACAGATGAAGGAGGCGCCTGGAGGTTTCACATGTGGAGTCAGACAACAATGAGCAGGACTACGAATTCAGCGAAGAAGAGTCAAGCTTGGAACCGGGGAGGGTAATGCTTGAGAGAAGCGGAGTGTTTACAAACGTAGGTAAAGGTTAACTCGTTAAAATACACCAAAATGCAGGAAATCACATCTACTTTATTCAAATATTTCTGAGGGAGGACTCCCAGTCACCCACCAACCCCACTGGCCCATCTGCATTAAGCGTTCCAGCAGTGATCAGTTTACAAATTAAGCCCTTTGAAAAAGGTTTCAGTGGTTTACATGAATTCTCCTTCATCTAGGGGCGGCCATGGCACAGTGGTAGTGGCAGCCGACCCCCGATCGGAAGGTTGGAGGTTTGAATCCCGCTTCCCCCCACCATGTGTCGTTGTGTCCCTGGGCAAGACACTTAACCCCGAGTTGCTCCCGGTAGGACTGGATGGCGCCTTGCATGGCAGGCTACCACTACCGGAATACTTTTTTAAGAAGTATTTTAAAAGATTTATTCCGCTGTTTAATTGCTATTGAACATTCTGGTGTCCACAAAGGAACTATCTTTTTTTTTACCGGTGTATGAATGTGTTTATGAATGGGTGGATGGCTGGTACTGTAAAGCGCTTTGGGGCTCCTCACAAGGGGCTGGAAGGCGCTATATAAGTAAGCTCCATTTACCATTTACCTAGCCTGGTTGTAACCAGACCCTGTCCTTCACTTCGCTTCAGACAAGGGTCTGGCATCTCTGCCATAGACAACGATTTCTCCTGGAGATTTTTGAATGGACCAATCAGAGAACAGGAGGCAGAGTTTTGTTAGTTTAGTCTGGTGAGGTCCAGGCTATTCAGATAAATTGCTCAGAAACCACTCGGTGGATATTTTTTCTGCCACCAGTGTGTAATTATATGTCTTTAATTTACTGACTGTTGGCCTAGATGAAACATTTGAGATAAAATTCGATTTTTTATCATTTATTTTCGTAGCGCACCCGAGGCTGTTTGGAAAATATCAAACCGAAACTATTTAATATCCAGCAGATTTGACCATTTCGTGAATTGATTTAGGAACTGTTAAGCTCAGGAACACTTCTGATATAACGTCAGCGGTGAAATATATTTTTTCTCAGCAGAGAAATAATAGTTTTTTACCTTGTTTTATTGAAAATTCCTTCGTGGCAGCAGCCATTTTGAATGACGACGTCAGTCGACGTCGTTCAAAACTCCGCCTTCTGCTCTCTGATTGGTCCGGTCAAAAATCGGCCGGAGAAATCCTTGCCTATGGGAGGAATCCCAGACTGTGCAGTGAAGGGAAATGAGAATTGAGCGGAGCTGTGCAGGAAGGCGAGGGCCAGGCTACCATTTACCATTACTTCATAAACCTTCACGTTGTCAGTTTCACATTGCATACACAGATATGATGGTAGTGATCTTTGGATAGTCCAGCTGGAAATGCTACAGGCTGCACAGGAAGTGCTTGCTAGCTAGGTAGCCACAGTTGTTGTACTAAATAACCTTAAAACAAAACTGACGGTGGTTTGAAAATGTATCAAATAATGTTCACGTTAACCGCTAGGAACATTAGAGAATAAAGTTGCATTAAGACGGTAGGAAGCCACTTGTGAGCCATGTTCAAGCTAGCTGTTAGCTTATCATTCGTATCAAAATGTAACTCTGTTCCTCCAAACTGGGGTTCTTCAAAGAACTGTGTGCAATCGATATTGTTTATACTCTTTCCATAGAACCCTACTATGTATAAAAGTATTTGAGCCATTATATTAAAATTAGGCAAAATTACAACGGAGTTTTAGGGCCATACTAAGAATAAATAATTACTGTACATTATGAGAAATTACAAGAATAAAGTCATAGTATTACCAGAATGAAGTTGTTTTTAATTAGAAAAACAGCTTCAACAGTTAAAGCTCCTTTTCCACAAAAAAGCAATATCTTCCAAATCCGTGTGGTTCTTTCTTCGAAACAGACATAGTCGTTTTCACAATCGCTTCAAAGTCCTGATACTGATAATAATCTGACGCTGATGTGCTAACAGATTAAGTATTTCCTTATTCGTAAAATCAATACCAAAGTATAACTTATCAAGATGCTCAACATTCATCATTTTACTGCAGTTGTAAGACTGCTTTGTCGTGTCGGAGTTCTCATAATATTACAACTTTATTATTGTATTGTCATGACTTTATTATCATAATACTACAATTCTCATAATTTCATGACTTTTTTCTCGTAATGTAATATTTTTTTTCTTAGCGTGGCCCTAATACTCCGTCGTACAAAATGAACGAGAGGCCAAACAAATAATTTCTCTCAGAGTAAACCGGCCTTACATGAGAAGCAGGTCTCCCAACCTCTCATCTCTATTTCACGGCTCAATATTTAATGTCATGGTGAATTATGGATGGTGCTTATAGAAAATAAAACAAGAGCACAGGTGTACTGCTGCAAAGAGCTCCGAGTCCGTTTTTTGCAGCACTGAACGCAACAAGAAGAAATTATCAGCTACAAGCTGCTACACGGGTGCAAAAAGGCCCCGCGAGCTCCCAAACTGAGGTCAGATTGGTTCAGTGTGCTCCTCTGGAAATGTAACTGCACCAAGAAACAGAACGAGCTGCCTGGCCTCTACACGGTTTATAAATTGATGTCATGACTGGTGGGTGACAGATTTTTCTTTTTCTTTTAGAACGCCTTGAACCACCTTCAGCTAGTATAGGAGAAAAGGAGGCCGGGAAAATTAAAGGAAAAAAAATCACAGTCGGGAAAAATGAAAAGAGCCATGAGAAAACAAACAAGAGAGAAAAGAGGAGAATAACTCGCATGACATGCTCAAAAATTGAGGGCAAGCTGTTTCAAATTGCAGGTTTTCGCAGGTGATTTGTAGTTTCTGTGGACCAGAAGGGAAACTGAAGAAATTTCATCTTATTAGAAGTAAAAAGAAACAGATAATCTTCGCTTCCTCCTGTCCTTTTTTGTGAACACAGAGAGATTGATTAAGCTTCAAATAAAATAAAAAATAAGAAAAAAATGTACTGGTGAACTGAGTTACTCTAAAAATCACTTTCTTTTAGCTAAACCCTGACTTCAGCTAAAGCCAACAAAATAAATGACTTCAAAGTGGGAAGAAAAGAGAAAGAGATGAGCAGGTTAAAAAACAAAACATAAAGTGCTTTCAATGAAGGACAAGCTGAGGAAATGTTTTGTCTGAGAAAGGGTGAGATGAAACTGAATGTGACCAGTGATAAAGAACAGGAAACAATATTAAAAAAGAACATCTTGAATGCAGCTTCAAGCATTCAAATAATTTCCGTAAGCTGAAGAAACCCAGTGCATAAAACAAATAAAACCTGAAATGTTGTCAAGTCATGAACCAAATCCAGATCTGCTGCAGAAGAATTTTCTGTGAAGCAACTTAACTGTTCACCACCTACAACTGCAGCTGTCATCCTAAACAAAGATGCACAACAAAAATATCTGGACTGAGATTTGGTTCGAAAGAATTCCTGATATGTTTTTGTGCAAACTCTCTCAGAGTTTGATTTATAACCTGGGTTCAGAGGTCGTCAGCTCACTTTGCGTAGCGCCTCCAAAGCTTTTTCTCTGAACGCTTCAGACGACTCCAACCAGCTTTCTCGCTTTCTTTTCATTTTCTTTAACGTTAAGCTTTTAGATATGTGAGTTTGCACCGTTTGTCCAGGTCTTTCCACATACTGGTTCAGACACAAACACAACCAAATGAAAAGATTTTACAAAGAAACTACAGCTGCACACCAAACAGATATTAAGATGCTACAATTAAGTGTTTTTTTAAGTGTTTCTTTCTATGGTGAAAGCACATGAACTAAAATCAAACATGGCCACTTGATCAGGACTAGAAACATATTGCTCTCTTTGCAGCACCGCTCCACATTCAGATGCCAAGTTACTCAACAGTCTTCCGACAAGACGTGCAATGGTTATAATGGGCCACAGCTTAAGCCTAGCCTGGCCCTCGCCTTCCTACGCAGCTCCGCTCAATTCTCATTTCCCACGAAGCAAAGTGAAGGACAAGGGTCTGGTTTAACCAGGCTAGCTGAAGCCCAATACATGCTTATGAATTATATGTTGTTGTTTATTTTCTCACCTGTCTACCAAAATGCAGCTAAACCCCTACCAAAAAAATGTTGCAATACCATGTTGGGCCAGTAGGTGGCAGTATTGAAATCATCAACATCAAAATACAAAAGAAGAACATTTGAGCATGGCTTAAGTTTCTTCCGAACCCATCCTTACTTTTTGATATCTAATTTTTTTGAACATGAAAAGTTTAAAGTTTACCAAACATAATGCCAACATGAAAGGAGTCAGGCATGGAAAAAACCCAAAAAAAACAAAAACAACTCATAACCTCTCTATTGGCGAAGTTTATGTGCAATACGCAAAGCAAAACTAGATTGTGACATCGTTGTTTTGCTAAAATCTGTTTTTAATGTGTACATTAAAGGGAGATTGTGAAGTAATGTTTTTCACCAAAAACGCAATTTTTCCTTTATCGCATATTTCCCTGATCCTTTCATTAAACATTAGTCACAAGTCAACTTTAATTATGTGAAAATAGGGCTTAATTAGAGACGGATCCTGCCGGAACAGGATCCAGGAACTCTCTTGTTTTGACAGGCTGCGTTCCGGTAACTGTTTTCTTGGATCTGGTAACTCTAAGCTCTCGGGCTTACTAATAATAAAGTTATAAACAAATATGATTGTCTTGAACGAATTAAATTTATATTGTATATGTAAACAGATAATAGTTATATAAACATTAATTTTAAACACAACAGCCACTGACGAGCTTCTTAATATCACATGTGCCCTTTCAAGTAAAGCATTTCTGTCTCTACCCTTAAAAAAAATTTGCACCTAAAAGTCCAAAGTCATCGCACAATTTTATTAAAATAACTCAAAAGTATAATTAAACAATGAAATAGCAAATCAGTTTAAGTGGGTCATTAATAAAATTTTGATCATGTATTAAAAATACAAGAAAAATGTTTGATGTGTATTGTTCACATTACGTATAAAAACAACGGCGCCACTTTGTCAAAATACAAACTAGGATGCTGGACAGAAGTGGAGTGTTTACAAATGTAAGTAAACGTAGATGTTTAAGAACATGTTAAAACACACCAAGATGCAGGAAATCGCATCTTCTTTATTCAAAATGTTCCCGCAATTTGCATTCCGGCATGGATCGGTTTACAAATTAAGCCCTGGGTGAAAAGGTAAATTATGTCAAAGTTAGAGCCTCAAATATGTTGTAAACTTTTTAAGCCATGCTCAGAATACAGTATTCTTTATTTGTACCTTGATGTGTTGTTAAAGTTGACGTGATCACCACCTGGTGGCAGGGCTGCTTCAGCATATTTACTGGATTTTCTTTTATTTGTACAGATAGAAGTATTGGTCAAAATAAAAGAAAAATACCTGTTTAAAAATATGCACAGTAGTGTAGTGTGGGTAGTATCTCCCTGAGCTGCGACTGCTGGTGACTAGCTTGCAAGTGAAAACTGCGAGAGAATAAAAATCAGTCACTGAATTCTGAGCATCTGTGACCAAGCAACCAGCCATGTAGCTGTGTTTTACACAACAAGATTTTTAAAACACTGGCTTATTTTTATGTACGATCATGTGAACTTACAAAACTGTATTCTGTGTTGTGTACAATAATTTGTTGCCCATTTTAAACCTGCTTTAGCCTACTTCGTGCCCACCTTGGCAGCCACCATTAATGAAAGAAGCTGCTCGAGTTAACAAAAGGTAGGAAGATTTCCACCAGTTATTTACTTACAGTAGTCCTTCATTTATCACGGGGGATTGAGGGGGCCATGCCCACCATGATATGTTAAAAACCTCGAAGTACTGTACAGTAGTCCCTCATTTATCATGGGGGGTTTAGGGGACCACGCCCATTGCGATAAGTGTAAAACCACGAAGTAGGGATACAGTAGTCAAACTTCAAGTTTCACTACCAAAAATGTGTGGGTGGCAGAGAGCTGCAGGTGGCATAGAGCAGAGGGAGCTTCTCCTTGCACCTGTGGGCTGCACACAGGTGCAGCAGATGCTAAATCCTTTAAAATAATTAATTTTAAATAAACAACCCATGTCACTCGCATGGCTCATCCATCAATCAGCCAATTGTGTGTCATGTCCACTCTTACTTTGAAAAATCGCAAAAGAGTGAGTCTGCAAACCGCGAAGTAGCGAGGGACTACTGTACACTGGTGTGATTTTTAACTTGGACATTTGAGGCTGTAGCACGGTTTATGTCAGAGAGCTCTCGGAAGGTGTCACAAAACAGGTCTAGATTTGACAAATCTAGATTTAGAAGCGTTTGAGATGCCAGAGACCAATCGATGGCTCATTTACCAAATGTACGCGACAAGGCTGTGGAAGGACATGTTCACTAACTTGTTTCCAGCAGTCGCAGCCCCACTGGGTTATCGTTGGTAAGGCTTAAGTTTCACCGTGTGAATATAAAAATGTTCACTTTACAATGAAAAATAAACTTTGCCATATTTTCCCTATTCAAGACCCATTCCATGTGTTTCAGTTTTTCTTACCATCAATTGGAACAATCGAAGTTATGGAGAACTGAACGTCCTCTCTTACATGTTTTCTGATGGGACTGGGCTGACAATAACGTCAAGTATGTTTTTTTTTTATCCTGAACATTAACCAAAGGCCTGTAAAACGAGATCACACACACACACACACACAACTCACGGGACAAAAAGTGAAGAGTCACTGAAAACTACTGTAAAGCGAGTGGTGATAAAACATCTGTCTGCAACACACACGCAGAAACTCTGCAAAACTTTTAGTCTTTTTTTATGTGGAAGAGTGACGTCACTTTCCATGAAGTCCTTTTTACTGTTTCTTATTGTCGTGCTGTGGCACAAACTGGTGCTGCTGGAAAGAAACCTCGTCACTTCCATTTACAGACCTTTTTTTATTTTTTTCTGACCTGGCAGGCGTTCTTGGCTTGTCTGCAGCGGCTCATGTGTCAGACATGTGGCAGGGCGAGATGCTGAGGCGCAGCGCTCACGCGAGTCATCGTCCCTGAAAGGAAAACGTGCTACTTAGGAAACTGTTTTCTTCCCACCTAGATCCGCCTCCTTCCTGTCCAGCCTCATGTACGGCTCAAAGGCCGAGGAGCCGCAGCCGTAGGTGGCCGTCAGTTCGTGATGCGCCCCCGCCAGCAGCGGCATGGAGAAGCATAGGGAGTGGGGAGGTGGGACACCCAACCGCGGAGACGACGGGAGAGAGAGCCCAAACGTGCCTCCTGTTAGGGAGCTGGGAGGAGTGGTGCTGCTGATGCCAGGGGAGGTGGAGGAGCCTCCTCCTGGGCTGCTAAGCAAGGAGCCGTTTGTTGAGTGCACTGGAGGCCCCAGGAGGGCGTTGGGAGGTGGGGCGGGGCCCGACAGGAGGCGGCCCTGCTCCAGGAGGCGCAGGATGTTGCAGGTGGCTAAAGACTCGGACGTGGAGGAGGAGCGCTTGTCCGAGTCCTTGGTGGTGTCCTTCTTCTGTTTGGTCCGACGGTTCTGAAACCACACTTTGACCTGCAGAGACACAACCAAACACAAGAGTTGTCTTTCTGCGCCTCTCTCCTCGTCTCCTGAAGACGTTTCTCGCGTGAAGGGCTTTCTCTGCTCACTGTTGATCACATTTAAATCACCCCCGTGACAAGTGGCTTTATCATTTACACAAATGGCAATTTATAAATCTTTACGTGGTTACTTACGTGAAGTTCTGTCATTACAGGTTGTCCCCGACTTACGACGTCATCGACATAAGACGTTTCGGACTTACGAGCGGACTAACGAACAGTAAAGTTGTACAGAACATACAGAAAATACAGCACTGGTATGTGTTTTTAGATGAAAGTGTGTTAGCTAACCGTTTGTAAACAAAGTTCTGTGCATGTTTATGAACCAGTATGTACGTTTGTGCTGAAAAACGGGTGTTCGGCGCAGCGCTAGCATACATTTTCCGACTTACGACCAAAAATCCGGACTTACGAGCGACACGTGTTTCGGGTTCCGACATATGAATTTTCGTCTTACCAGCGATTCGTAGGAACGGAACTCGCTCGTAAGTCGGGGACAACCTGTATTTTCAAGCATTATTAGTGGCAAACAGCAGCACTTCCAGAGCAGCATGGGGCACTTCCCGCAGTAATATCATGGTATTCCTGTTTAAAAAATTGGCAGTGATGTAAAGGTTTATTTTTAAAACGCGTCTGGATGAACATTTGAGACTAGCGTTTTCTAACAGCAGTGAGTCATTTCAGACTTGGCTCCACTTGAACTAGCTGTTCGCTCGTCCGTCTGGTCAGAATTTACAATTCGTCAAGTTGAGGCTATTTAAAGAGTTGTCTACAACAGGTTAGATATTTATTGTTAAAACCATTCTGCAAAACAAAACCCACTCCAAACAACCTGAACTATCCTTTTTGGGTCTGTTGGTTTATTTTAACGAAATGTAAGTTTTACTGCAGACTAGAAGAAAAACAGGAAGTTGAATGTGCTGTTTTCATTTTTAAGAAAAATAATACTTTTTTTTAACATTCAGACTTGTGCAGAGAAAAGTTATTAAATATATTTTAACACAACAACTCACGTTGTGCTCAAAATCAGCTTTTTTCAGATAATTTCTACTTATTTGTGCTCATTTCTGCTTCTTTCAGCCTAATTGTGCAAACTCTTTCTGCTTTCTTATGCTAATTTAAACTTGTTCTACATTTTCAGCTACCTTTTTAGAAATGTAATTTCAGCTGTTGTCAGATAAATTCAACATTTTTTGGGGTCATTTCTGCAACTTTCAGCCTAATTAACTTTTTTCTGCTAATTTCAGCTTGTTATGATCATTTCAGCTTTTTCCCAGCTAGTTTCAGCTTTTTCTGCTATTTCAACTATTATACTATACAAGCTGTTATTATGAAAATCTTTGTTTTTTTCAGCTAATTCCACATTTTTAGCTCATTTCACCCACTTCTTTTGTTAAATTTCTTTCAACTTTTTTGGCAACTTTTATGATTTTTTTAGCCTTTTTTAAACTGATTTTCTATCATTTTTGTGCTTATTTAAACCTAATTCAACAAATATGTGTTCCTTCTGTTTTCTTCTGCTAATTTAGGCTCGTCCTTTCATCTCAGCTACATTTCAGCATGTTTTTAGCTATATTCAGCTGTTGTTCAGCAAGTTCTTCTTCAATAAGCATCCACACTACATTTTCGCAGGAAATGCAATTACTGTACTCCAGTTGCATGAACTTCCACTCCAGGCCCGCCAACAGGACAGCAAATTTAGGAGTTTTACGCTGTGAGCCATCACACCAGCAAGTGCACGTCAGCTCAGTGAACTCTACTTGTCCCTGGTCTCCATGTTTAATTCATGCAGTGCATGTGTGCAGTGCATTACAGAGTGAAGGAAGTTGATTGGAGAGCACAGAGGAGCCAGACCGCCGGACGGAGAACCACCACAGAGAGGAATCACATGAAAACAGTATACAACGTTGACCTCGATCCAGAGACCTCCGTGTCACTGCAGATTTCATCCATCTCACAGTGACAAAGACAACTTAGCACTTTTTATTATTAGATCAAATGTAGCCACAAAACTATTGTTTTAACAGTCAGATTTTTTTAGATGTCTAGTGCCCATTCTGTGTCCGTCTACGTTGTATAATAAATAAAATCATATGGTAAAATTCAAGTTTTCAAAAAGGCTAGTTAAATCACAGGGAGGGATATAGTGGGAGGTGTGCTGTGGTGTAATAAGATGTTAGGTTGCCTAAGGGGATTTGTTTTCTCTGAATTAGAGTGGGTTTGTTTAGACCAAGGGTGTCCAGTCCCTGGTCCTCGAGAGTCCTGCATGTTGTAGATGTGTCTCTGCTCCAACCCTTCTGATTTGAGTGAATGGGTGATTAGCAGGCTTCTGCACACCTTTAAGAGGTAAATACACTGTTAAAAAAATCTGTAAACATTATTACAACATTAACTGATTGTGAAATCCTATTCGATTCAGTTCATTTATATAGAGCCAAGTCACAACAGAAGTTGTCTCAGGGCACTGAACAGAAATATTAATATAAAAAAAATTTCTTTAACAGTACAGGTAGTCCCCGACTTACGAGCGAGTTCCGTTACAACGAGGCGCTCGTAACACGGAAATCTCGTAATTTGGAACGGCCGCCACGTGTCTCGTAAGTCCGGAATTTCGCTCGTAAGTTGGAACGGTTTTGCTAGCGCGACTACGAACACTCGTTTTTCATCGAAAAACTGCTTATGAGTGCATAAAAATGATCGGAAACGTGTGTCCACATGTTTAGCTAACGAACTGTGGTGAAAAAACACAGAAAAACTCAGTATTTTTTGCGTTTTTTCCAAAAATTTGCCAGCTCGTAAGTCCGGATCCTCGTAAGTAAGAGCGCTCGTAAGTCGGGGACTACCTGTATTTATCAAATGCATTGAACTACCGTATACAAGAAACAGAACATTTCTGTTGTTTAAACCAGTGTTTTTCTAAGTGGGGGGCCATGGCCCCCTGAGGGGCCACCAGGGGTGCCCCTGACATCTGGAGAAAATAAGGTTTTAAAAAGCAAAAATAAAAAACTTGTAATAAAATAATAAAAATTGCCCACTAGGGCAATCTGTATGTGTCGTTTCCAGATAAACACGCATGAGAGAGGTTAGATTTGTTTTGTTTTGTTCTTCTGGTCAACGGTTTGTTGAAAAGTTTTAGGTTTTTTTTTTCAGTGGGAATATAATTCAGTATTTAAAACATGTTATTTAATAACAGTTTATGCTCAGCAGCTGTAATAATTAATTCAATATAGTGAATAAATGTTAAAACATTCTAAAAGTTGATGTATCTTTACATATATTGTAGCATTGTTTGTGGGTTTGCAAGAGGGGCCCCGGCCAGAAGCTAATGCTCTTTGGGGGGGCCGTGGCATAGAAAAGTTTAGGAACCCCTGATTTAAACAGTTATGATGTGTGGAAAACACAGAATTTTACTTTGAAAATCTTAAGAAATTGTTAAATTCATAGAAAAATACCATAATGTCACAAGCATATATTTACCCTAAAATCATTCAACCATTGAATTGAGTGTGCTGGAGCAGAGAAACAAACCAAACATGCAGGACAGTGGCCCTCGAGGACCAGGACTGGACACCCCTGGTAAATAGGAGAAATGATCCAAGATGTTCAAAACTGTTGCCATTAAGCAGCAGTCCAGTTTGTTTCTTTTATTTTTATATCCTAAAACATCGGAGCCAGAGTCGGAGTGAAGTTATCTTCTGGTTTAACCAAACTCAGCCACTGACTGTGACGTGGTAATCAGGTGTAAACCATCATCTCGCTCCGCTGTAAAGGCGGGTTCAGCAGGAAGCTGTCATGTGAGATGATAGGTTGGCTTACTGACCACGACACAAATAATGAGATCGGAGAAGATTCCCCAGCTCAGAGGAAACAACCGAGCGTCTTACGGAGAACACCCAAAGGAGACATGAGACAAAAGAAGTTGTGACCAACAGCAGAAAGGATCTGCGCTGCTTCTTCTCACGCCTTTCATTCCACATTTCCTGATCGTTAGTCCTCCAAAAGCATCTCCACGTGCTTTTTACTCATGCGCCATTGGCTTTCAGAACACCCACATCCCATAAAAGGCTTTCCGAGCCGATAAAACGCCCAGCCAATCCTTGTCTTTTATCCCCCACGCTGTGGGCGTGGCTCCATCCACTGTTCACATTGCAGTCCCATCCTTTACTGAGATTAAAAACAAGATGTAATGAGAAAGGGAGAGGGAAAAAAAGAACTCCATGGTGTTTTGCAGGGATTTTATTAGAGGGATGGAAATGATGAGTAGCAAAGAAAGCAATACTGCTTTTGGTACATCTACACTATTGCATGTAAATCCTTTTTAATGGGATCCAGGGTTCAGAGCTGGGGCAGAGCTTACCGAGGGAGATCTGGCTCTGCCGTGACCTGCATTTGCCCTGGGCTTCGTTTCGTCCCTTGCGGTCCGCAAGGGCACGGTTAGCACAAACAGCCCAATGAAAATGATAAGGCAAACAAAAAGTTGCATTTCTTCAACCTTTGTTATCTGCAGCATTGCTTTGGTTTTCAATCAAACATCATTATAGTCATTAGATGAAAGGTATTATCAGACGGTGTGCACCCCCCAAACACAGCCTGTTCAATTTGGAAACCATTTTCCGTACACCACATGCACCTAGCAGACCCAAACCTGCTGGTTCCTACAGAACTGTTTGCAAAGCCCCAACGGATTTTGTTTAACCTCTGGGGAAAAAAAGGCAACACCATCAACTATAGTGTGATTTTATTTAACAGTACAAGACTGGATGTGTTTGTTGAGATAAGCAGGCAGAAATAAATGTACAGATTTACTTATATATAAGTACACGATAAGAAATTAAATGTTCGATTTAATTACATTGTTGTTTCTGTTAAACTTGGATGTTTAAATGGAATGGTAATACTGTAGTTATTTGAAGCTTTGTACTGAGTTTATGATTGACTATGTGTTTGAAAGACGTGTGAATCGACATGCTCCAAAATAACTGAATGCCTGTTAAATTAAATTCATATAAAAAACACTGGGACAATCTGTACTCAATCAAAGGAAAAGCACATTACTGTATAAGTTAACTTAGATTTACTGTAGTTGCTGTTTCACTTCTTATCGTTTCATATTATAGCCTCAATGCAAAAAAGTACTTTACTTTGATTGTTCACTTTGAACTAAAAACAACCAATTTAAGATCAAACAAATGTGTAATTCACATAGCGCCAAAATTCAATATTTTAGAGTGGGAAGGCCGTTCGGTTCAAATCTTTGTGTTAATGTTTTGAATAGAAGCTAAATCTAGTTTTAAAATGCTCTAAAACGTCAAAGTTTGAAATGGTATTACTGTGTGCCGCCACATCATTTATCGGCCCCTCATATTTATCAAATCAGTTCATTTTGACAAACAAAGGTT
>JBBPBX010015063.1:0-14574 GCA_038048925.1 Garcialebias charrua
TTTATGAGATGCATATATTCGTAAGTCCGGGACCTCGTAAGTAAGAACGCTCGTAAGTCGGGTACTACCTGTATATTAAACACTGAAAGCTGCTACAGGCTCCACAAGAACAGAAAATTGTTCTCTCTTTCAGGGCATCAAGAAAAGAATGGCATAATTTATTTTCTCCCAGTCCTAGTTCGGGATTTCTTGCTGCTCATCTGGCCAGATCTTTTTTTTCTCAAGTGGTTTTTGAAAACTGTTGTGTCAGAAATTTGGAGTGGGCAAGGATAATGTGGAAAATCTGAAACTATGCCATTGTGAAAGGGAGACAATTCAACTCACTCCTTCATCTTTAAGAACTGTTATGATAGGCTAAGTGCTTGGTAACTGTACAGTATTGTACATCTATTTATTTATTTAAAAAAAAGTATTTTTTTTGTATGTGATCCTACTTGCGAATTTTCGACTTACGAACGGCCCGTAGGTACGGAACTCGTTCGTAAGTCGGGGACTACCTGTATATATAAATAAAATGATGCAATGTAAAGGGAGAGACATGAAACAGCCAAAGTACAAGCAGCAGAAATACGCGTGTGTTCAGTCCTCTTTTCATTTCATTTCTCACTTCCCGCCACTCAGTCAGAACTTGACGTCAAGTCAGTTGTACATTGTGCTTCTTCTTCTTTAAATGTATTGGCAGTTGGCAAGAAAGTTAGGTGAGCATTACCGCCACCAACTGGTAAGGAGTGTGGACCAAATGACTACATTGGGCTGCATTCAATGTTGTCGGAAAAAGAATGTTCGCGTTCGTAATGTCCAGCTGGGGTGGCAAACAGGGTGGCAAGGCTCTCTGTTGGGGTGGCAACTGCCACCCCATGCCACCCCAGTAGATCCGCCCCTGGATAGCAGGGACTCTGCTTTTTGACATCGGCGGCGCTCTGTTTTATCGACTACAGGTAGTCCTCGACTTACGACGTTTCGGACTTACGAATATGCATCTCATTTTAAAAAAATATATATATTTATTTTATAAATGAATACATGTACAGTACTGTACAGTCACCAAGCACTTAGCCTATCTAACACAGTTTTTAAAGATGGAGTGAGTTGAATTGTCTCCCTTTCACAGAAAGTGAAAGTAGCTCCCTTTATGTGAATGGAGCCTGCTGGGGAGGAGGGAGACAATTCAACTCACTCCTTAACTGTGTTAGGATAGGCTAAGTGCTTGGTGACTGTACAGTACTGTACATGTATTCATTTATAAAAATAAAAAAATCTTTTTTTTTGTGATCCTACTTACGAATTTTCGACTTACGAACGGCCCGTAGGTACGGAACTCGCTCGTAAGTTGGGGACTACCTGTATTGAAGAAGACATCGGCAGCAGTTTCGGCCATGACAAAGCTTCTGAGTCAGTGTGAAGGTTTGATCTGTGCCGTGACCTCGTAAAATCAGCTGATTTACGAGCTAAACCGTAAGGTGGAGGCGATTTATGAGAATCGCAGGCCACCTGCGGCTTCTGGGACCCGTCAGCGTGGTGGGCTTGACCTTGGGGGAGACTCATAGCATGAATCAGTGGAATGGATTCCCACAATTAAGCCATTTTGGAAGCAGATCGTCCAGATGGACTCAAGGCTGAAGGAAAAAATATGTCTGCCTGAAGAAAATCAACAATCAAGCTTATCTGAATCTGACTCCCCGTCGGCCTTGGAAATGGGCAGACTATCAAATCTCTCCTGGGTCATGAGTAACCAAGGATAATAAACTTAATCTATCACAACCTCCCCCCACCCCACCCCAGAACTTTCTGTGCAAGCTTATCAGAACTTGCTGGTAGAGTTTTTTTGATGTCTCAAATTGTGTCCTGATAGACAAGATGTGAAAGATCTTTTTTGTAATACCACTGTCTACCCTCATGGTTCTCCCCTTTTCCTATCTAAGATTATTATTCTGAAAAGGATAAGAAGGCTTAGTGTAGCTGCAGCTTCGTAAACTCCGTCCATCTTTCGGATGACTGTTCGTACATGTTCTTGCTGTACCTCGGTGCAATGATAATAAAGCTTATTCTGATTCTTAATAGCAGCAAAAACTTAGTTTAAAGTAACTTGATAAGAATTAACTTTGGTAATCCGAGTTTGTAGGTGATGTGTTGCATTTGGGCCCCCACTATCTTTCTGGTCTCATAGTAGATGGTGTCCCTGTTCCAGATGAGAAGACTGTCCAGGTTGCACATAAACATCCAGTTTATCCAGTTTATTTTAGTCTATGATTTACAGAAATCATAGACTTTTGGTAACTGTAACATCAAGATCAGATTTTTTTGTAGCCATGTTAACATCTTATCTCTTCATCAATCTGGTTTCAGGAAAAAACACAGCACAACAACTGCTTCTCTGAAGGTTCTGAATGATGTTGTTGAAGCATTGGATGCTAAGGACTATTGTGCTGCACTTTTCTTAGACCTGTCTAAAGCTTTTGACACTGTGGATCATAACATCCTGTGTCATAAGCTCTCAGAAATCGGTTTCTCTGATCACACCATCGGTTGGTTTTCTAACTATCTTTCCAATCGGAGGCAATGTGTTCAACATAACGGTACTTCTTCCAGCTATTTAACAGTTAAAAATGGTGTACCACAAGGCTCAGTTTTAGGACCAACTCTCTTTACAATCTACATAGCTAATGTAGGTCACTGCATCCCTGATGCATCCTTACATTTCTATGCTGATGATACAGTTGTTTACTGCCGAGCTAAAACAGTAGCTAAGGCTTTCCAGTTACTGCAATCCGCTTTTGACATCATCCAGTCAGATTTGTTCCGTCTCAAACTTGTCCTAAATGCTGATAAAACAAAAGGGATGTTTTTTTCAAATAGGAAGGCGGTTCCAGCAGATCCTCCTCTGATTTTATCTTCAAATGGTGTCCCTATTGAGTTTGTTGATTCCTATAAATATCTGGGTATCCTGATCGATTCACATCTCTCTTTTAAACTCCACGTGGAAAACCTAGTGAAGAAATTGAAAGTTAAACTGGGTTTCTTTTTCAGAAACAGATCATGTCTAACACTGAATGTTAGGAAACGCCTTGTATCTGTGACTTTCCTTCCCTCCATTGATTACGGTGACATTCTCTACATGAATGCTCCTACAAGCACCCTGCGGATGTTGGATGTTGTCTATCATGGTGCACTAAGATTCATAACTGGCTGTGATTATCGTACCCACCACTGCACCCTGTATTCACTGGTTAACTGGACATCATTAACCTCACGCAGACTCTTCCACTGGTACATTTTCATCTTTAAATCACTTCTTGGTCTGCTGCCCTCATACATCTCCTCCTACATGTCTTTACGTGAGTGCAGCTACAGCGTGCGCTCTCAGGACATGATTACCTGCAGTGTTCCGTCAGTGAGGACTGAACTTGGAAAAAGGGCCTTCTCCTACTCCGCTCCTGCTTCATGGAATATCTTACAAAAAGATCTGAAGCTCTCGACCTTGACTTCTCTAAATGGTTTTCAGAATCTGTTGGAATCCTGGCAAAAACCAATGCAGATTTGTTCCTGTCTTTGATTTTATACATATACCTTATAATGTTTTGCTAGTTTTTTGATACTTTGTTTAAAAAATGAAAAAGTATTTCTTTCTTTTGTTTTTTTCTCTCTTTTGTTTTTCTATTGTTTATTGTTTGTTTACTGTTTATTGTTTAAGGAAATTCTACCATTGCTGTTCATCGTTCTTTAGTTTTAGCAGGTCGCTTTCGTAAATGAGCCCATGAAGTTCAATAAGATTTACCTGACTAAATAAAGGTTGAATGTAGCCCATTTCTCTGTTTTTAGGCTAACCAGAGGTGTTTTTCTTCACCACGTGTGTAATTGTCACAACACAGCGCAGCATTTGACCCAGCAGTTTCTAAACTGTGCTGTCTCTGTGTTCTCAGGAGGAAATCCTATACCAGTACCCCGTGTCTGAAGCATCCAGCCGGCTGAAAGGAGTGAGGGGCATCTTCCTCACACTTTGTGACATGCTGGAGAACGTCACAGGAGAGCGGATTATCAGTTTTTTTTTTAAAAAAGACCTTCAATTTACTGTGAAGACAGAGAAAATGTTCAAATCAATGCATTAAAAAGCTGTTTTGAGTTCAAATTTATTTTTAAAAAATGGACTGATGGGATGTTTGTTAACCTTGTTAGCAAATCAGTCATTTTCACTCTATTGTATTTACCGTAACTGTGTGACTGTTTTAATAGTGTGACTGTTTTAATAGTGTGACTGTTTATGAAGCATTCACACGATTCAGATCCATTTTTATTCTGTAATTTTTTTCTGCATGCAACTCATTCTGCAGTTTTTGTTCTGTTTCAACAACGCATACATCAAAATGTTCAGCTCATTCAGGACATTTCTGCTTTGTCTTTTGGTATTTGTGCAATTTTTACAGTTTGAAATATTTATATTTGTCGGCCATTATTTCCCGCATTGACACTGAATGGAGGTCTCTTCTAATTCTTCAAAATATTTGAGCTTTTTAAAACATTTTACTGCTCATTTCATCTTTTTTGTTTCTTTCACTTTTTGTCGGCTAAATTCTTATTTTTTCTGCCTTTTCAGCTATTTTTTAAGTATTTTGCTGCTAATTTTAGTCTTTTTTCCTGCCTGTTTATTTTTTGCTTCATTTTACCTTTTACCTCTTTTTGCTCATTTCAGCCTTTTTTTTTTTTGCCTTTTCAACTACTTTTTTTTTCTCTTTTCAGATTTTGTGTAATCTATTTAGCCTCTTTGTGTCCATTTTAGCTTACTTATAGAAACATTTTGCTTAGTCAGCCATGTTTTTCTCATTTAAAACGAACAGAGCTCTCGTCACATCCTTTAACCATTTGAGCTGTTTAAAACATTCTACTGCTCATTTCAGCTTTTGTTCTGGTTCAGCTTTTTTCAACTTTCTGCTACATTTCTGCTCTTATTCAGCGTTTCTGCTTTTATTTTCCTGCGTTCAGCAAATGTCAGCTGTTCAAGTTCAACTCCATAAACAGTTCAGAGATGAAGCCTTTTCAGCCTAGTTTAAGCTTCTTCAGCAGCTTTCAGCAAAAATCCTTCAGCAATAATCATTCACTCTGCATTTTCACAGGAAATGCAATTTCTCTTATGTTTGTTATACTTGCTTCCAAAGTCCCTTCCAGTTCACAGTAGACTTTTCTTTAATCTGACAACTGGGAGAAAAGTGTTATTCAGTTACTTCTGTGTCACTTCACCTAAAATGTCCTGATGCATGCTCAATAATCCAGGTAGTTGAATCTAACAAGGTTCAATCCACTCTGAATCACTTTGGCTAGGATTGTCCCAAACTACCAGGTAGTTTCAACAAAGAAGAACTTGTCCAGAGGACGTGACTGAACCTGGTTGGATTTATCTACCTGGATTATTGAGTATGCATCAGGACGTTATTTGGTTACAGTTAACTTGTACTCATGTTAATCCCATGTTCAGCCTCTTCTGTTATTTTATTCTGGCCTCCTTTTTTCTAATCTCCATTTATTTCTGTTCCGTCGATCAGTTCGTCTCTGTGGCTCGGGAATCATCTGGTTCATGTCGGCTACTGGAAAGAGTGCAACAACCTGCTGGTCATTGGTCTTCCTGCTGAGAGGTAACACACACACACACAAGATGCACACAGATCTGTCTAGATGTCGCACAACTTAAAGGGGTCATAATAAACAGGACGTTCAGATTTGTAAAAAAATTCAGATGATCTGTGTTTCACAAAAACAATATTTTTAATGCGAAAGAAAATGATTTGTATATGTAATCTAAAAAGACCATCTGTTTTCCGCAGATGTCCTTTAAACATCTGCTTCATTAGCAAGGACCACGCCACAAAACATAAGTTTAAATTTTTAATGATGAAAAGATGAGGGATGGAGGGATGAGGGGTTGTAGGGATGAGGGAAGAAAGAGGATGTAGGAAAGATGATAGGAAGGGATGGAGGGATGAGGAGATGAAGGGATGAATGAATGTAGGAGAGGATGGAAGTAGGGATGAGTAGATGAAGGGAAGATGGAAGTAAGGATGAAGGGATGAAAGGGGAAAGGAAAGTAGGGATGAGGGGATGAAGGGATGAGTGGGGCTGAAGGGCTTGGGATGAGAAGACTCTTGCGTGGGGTTTGGCCTTCAGGAACGTTTCACTTGTTTTCCTTCCCGAGCCCGACGATGAACCCCCCCGATGGAAACCTGAGCGAGAGAAAGCAAAGCACGGTCATGGATGAAGAGTAAACATGGAAGAAGGGAGAGGGGGGGATTGGGCTTGACAAAACGTAACGAACTGAGATGAGATGAATAGGTGAACGAGGTATAAGTAGGTTGCGTGGGATAATTGGAGGCGTGATTTGGGCGTGGCCCTGCTCCCGAACCTAAGTTAACTTATTAACTCCATTACTCGCTGGCCCTTTTGTTTCCAAAATGAACGTGTTTTTACAGGAAGGAGCATGTGGTTATAAATTAATTCTAGAAATGAATCAGAAAACCCTCCTGAGGTTGTGTCTGCCCACCTAAAGTGGCGGTCACGCTTGAATATTCTGCACCCACATTCAGACAAACGTGACTTATCTAAGATTTATTTTTCCTCTTGGCTGCAGGTAACAGAAACATTTAAGCAGCTTTAGTTATGCTGAAGTCCATGTCTGTGTCTCCCTGCAGGGTTCCTCTGCTGTCTCTGCAGACGGTGGTGGGCGATGTGGTGCGGACATTAAAAGTCATGTACGGCTCCTTGGACAGGTCCGCTTTGCTGTTGGTTCTGGTTGAAACTTCCTCTCATATGAAATAACACCTTCTTACTCTCTTCCCCCTCCTTTGTTTTGTTCATCCTAAATATGATCATTCTTCTGTAGTACGTTGTACTCCGACTTGATTAGACATCTCCCATGTGTCCATTGCAGGGCGTTCTGTGCGGAGGACCACACTCCCAGACTGGACCATTTCTTCTGCTTGTTCTTCCAGCAGCTCATCCAGCCTTCACGTTTGAGGGAAGGCTCCTCAGCGCCACCACCTGACGTCTCGGGAACTCTTTTTTTAGACGGTTTACCAGCGGTGCGATGGCTCACTCTGCCTCCAGGAGTCAAGGTGTGTTCCTGTGAATCATCATGAAACAGCAGTGGATGAAGCACAGACATATGTCTATGGTGTGGTTGCCCAATACGTTGATCGCGATCTACTGGTCAATCACAAATGTATTATAGGTAGATGGCATGGCATTAAAAAAATAGATGTCAGCCTATCATCATCCTCACTATGAAATTTATCACTTGATTGACAGACAGGGCAGCCAGTCTGAGGCCCCGTTTACACGACGTGAAACATTCGGTCGTTCATTTACAGACAACAGCCCTGATTCTCTCTGAAACCGAAGGTTGCTGAATCCAGGTCAGAGTGGAGATTTTTGGGGGGACAGGCGACTGTTTTTCTGCACTAACACCAGTTATAATAAACGGCAGAGAGCAGAGTGTTTTTGTGCTGCTCACCCCTTTTCAGCATGTAGGAGCTAAACTAATAAAATCCAGTTCCAAAGAGACGTTGGTGTACTCACCAGTTTGGATGTAACTATATGGATGATGAATGCAGCTCCAGGGTTGCCAGATCATTTTAAAATGTCTTATTTACCCCCTTTTCTGTGCACATGTTCAACAAACACAACACACACCTCATCTTAGAATATCTTTACTCAGCACATATGACAGTTTAGGTCAAAATACTATCATTTTAAAGCAACAGTACTATAGCTCATCATTTCTTATACTTTCTTATCTGGCAACCTGACTGGCATGGAAACTACAGCATTTTTGTGTAAACCCACTCGTTTTTTATTTTTTACCCCCAATAAATATTGAAAAACACTAAAATTTCCAAAGGTTGTTCTCTTATAGCCTTATAGTAGGTAGATCACTTTGACTTGGTCATTTTAACATGCTGAAAAAGTGTGGACACCCCAGGTCTATGGGATGAAGGTCTGAATCAATGCTCTGGAAGCCTCATGTAGAGCGTCTGCTTTTAAAGCAGCTTTGGCGCCATCTTTTGTTCACACAAAACAAAAACAAGCTGAAGTTTGAAGAAATGTGCACAACATAAATTAAGACTTGTGCTCGACATTGTGCTGCCTTTCTATTTTATTCACAGGTGGAGGTGGACATGGTTCTTTCTGATTTTGAGTCTTCTGATTTTGGAGAAATGGTGAGAACCTGATTTGTTTTTCCAGCTAATTTATCTCCTTATATTCAGTTACAAGTCATAAGTGATGTTAACTTGTGTCAAAGAGGTGATTGGTGTCATATTACTAAGTTTGGTGCAGTTAAATGAGTACACATGCAGGCTGTTATGTGTTAGGTGTTATACCATCTGTCTTTTGGTCTCGTCAGGGGAGAGAAAAAGTAAAATGAGGTGGTTGTGTTGGTGGATATGTGTATTTTTATTACGAACATAAAAACTGTCTTTTCCTGAGGCACAGCATTAATATACTGTAGTGTGGAGGCCAACAGTTGTGAATGAAACTGAAGTTTCATTATTATCAGTGCCCTGGTTCATCAGCGCTACAGTCCCCCAGAGAAACCTGCTTGGAGTCAGAATGGACCTTACCAAGCTCCGCCCACAGGGCCGCGTTTCAATGGCTAATGCCCATTTCCCGTCACAGCGCAGCTACCAGGGGCGTGACCGTCTCACAAACAAAAGCTACAGTAGTAATAAACACATGCTAATTTACCCTGCTGCATGCTCAATAATCCAGGTAGAAAAATCTAAAAAAGCTAAGTCTGGTCCTCTGGACCAGAGGAATGTCCAGAGGACCAGACTTAGCTTTTTTAGACATGCTAATTTACATTGTGAGCTAGCATACGGTGCAGAAAGGTTTTGCGTCAGGGCTGGAAAAATGGTCCTCCACTGTCAGTGGGGTATCTGTACAGGAGATGTCAGGTACCCTGACCGTATTTGTGGAAGTAAAATTCACAGTTTTCCTAAATGTGAAACTGAATGCCTTGCTTGGATCAACGCTTGTGCACGACCGCATTTACCGATACCGATACAACTTCTACACCTTGAAGCCTGTCTGTTACACAGTCTTACATTAGCTGAAGAGATCAATATGCAATGTGTACCGTATCTAACATACATTAAAGATTTCATTCTACCTGAAAAGGCTTTTCACTAAACTGTAATCGTGTTACCCACGCTAGCACCAAGTACAGTGTATCAGGCCTAGGCACACTCAAACATTTGCCAACAACAGAAATCACTGATTTCAAAAGTAACCCTCAAAATCATGAATTCCCGACTTACCCAGCCTTGCAAGAACAATAGACATCAGTGATTTTGTCCACAGCTGTATTAATGCTGGGGGTGTGAGGATCTGCTGTTTTCCTCCTCGACCGATAGCATTACGCTGTGACGCGCACAATGTTGGAGGCATCGCGTGGCTCAAACAACTTGATTTCGTCCAAAAAAGATGACATGAACTTGTTGGTTCCCCTGTCCTATCTTCATGGCTGATATTTTGTTGAAATCCGGCAGAAACGATACACTAATCGACTCAGAAATACCCTGCAGAGGGTCAGTCGACGCCATGTTTCCATTGAAACTGAGCTCCGAGAGGATTTGTATGTGAGACACGCAGCCATGTGGGGGTTTAGGGGCTGTTTCTGGGCTGAGCTTGGTAAGGTCCATGTCCACCAGTGCTTTGACAACTTGCTCTTGTATAGATGATGTCAGTTAGAGAGTGGTGTTTTCTCTTACTGCCATAGAGATGACTGGAAGCTTTTAAGTATCAGTGTTGCTCCTCAGAGGGAGAAACACTTGACAAGAACCATGTAAAGTCATAAATCAGATTTATAAAATAAATGAATAAATCTCCCATCTATCAGTCTTTGGCTAATTATGAAGTAAAATACACACAACAATACCAGTCTATTATAACCAATGGTGGTGAACTTTCTTATCCTTATCCTTCATTTTCTTCTTGCAGTCGGAGGACTTTTTTGGCCTGAGACGTCTCTATGTAATACTCGGTTCCTGTTTGTTCTACAAGGTGGGTTTTGAAGTGAAAACGTGCTTCAGTTCCTGCAGTGAGTCAGCATGTAGATCCTGCCCTGACAGAGTCACAAGTCATGTGTAAAAGTCACAGACACTAGGTTGTCCTTTACAAGAAAGCATGATAAGTTTTGTTTTGTGGTGAAAGACTAGCAGGGTCTTTGGTGTTTGCTCCATGTTCCTCCGCAGTCCTACCTGATTGCCAACCATCTTCCAAAAGAAGACCTGCTGGATGTGTGTCTGTACTGCCAGCATTACTGTCTGCTGCCGCTGGCGTCGGAGCAGCGAGTGGGTCAGCTGGTCATCTGGAGAGAGGTGTTTCCCCAGCAGAGAGGTAACGAAGGGATCAGCTCTGCACCGGGCTTCAGCCAACCGCAGGGACGACACTTCCTGCTCATAGTGGGGCTGGTAAGGAAGAAAGTCACTGACTAGTGATTACGTTTAAGGCTGCACCAAACATTCGAATCACGTAAAACATAATGAAAATTAAAAGTCTGGCTTTCTTTAAGGTTTATATATCACCACCTCTCATGTCATAGATTTAGACTAAGATCATCTTGTTCCCAGGAATCAGGGAAAACCCAGAAAATGACTAGGCCTGTCACGATAACAAACTTTGCTGGGTGATTAATTGTCTCAGAAATTATTGTGATAAACGATAATATAGTTTGAAATTTGACAATAATTAGTCATTATTGTCAAATAAAAAAAAAAACGTTGGTTAATTTGTGTTGGACGTAGTACCTTTTTTTGATCACTGGATGGCAGTATAAGACTGTTTGAACCGAAGGATGGATAGTGAGGGAGCGAGCGACGTATCTCTTTAAGAAAAATGAGAGGGAGGCCCCTTGACATGACATGGGCTGTCTCTCCTGTTTTTAGGTTCTCAAAATGTCGAACGCTCGTGTGGTTTGAGTTCTTTAGCATAGCATTTTTCACACAAAGCTTTTAATAAAAAATCAGTAAACAAGTTCTCAGCTTCTTTTTGCAGAGAAAAACAACTTGTTTACATGAAGGCACAGGTTTCAATTGTGAATTTTGGTGCTTCGACAAGACAAAGGTTTTTTTCCCTGAGGTCGACCTGTTAGCTTAGCTCGTAGCTTAGCTTCTCAGCTTAGCTGCTTTTAATGTTCAAAAAACACAATTTTGGATGATTAAAACAGGTTTTAAAGAGAAAGGGAGGTGTCAGTGAAGAGCACCGGAGTTGAGCCTTGTGTCATCCAGTGTCCATTAGAAAGAGAGACACAAAGAAACGATAAAACCGATAAATGAAACTGAGGTCGATCATTTTCATTATAAATTAATTGATTTATTGTGTATCGCGACAAGCCTAAAAATGACATTCAAATTTTAAAGACAAAGAGAATTTGGACCCTGACTTGTTGATTAAAAGACGATGTTTCTGAAATTTGGGCATGTTCATTTATTCATGCTAGTATCAAGTAATCCATGTTCTGCAGTGTACATCCTCACTGATTGGCTATGGAAGCTTTTTGTGTTGTACAACAATATTATTTATTAAGTATGATTGTCGTATGCACATCCTGTGGGTTACAGTATACTTCCTGTCATCTCTGAAAGTGACCCTGCTCTCCACCTAAGATGCTAAGTTCTGAGCATTTCATGTGACTGAAATATCTCCTGGAATTTCAGGATTCACTCAGGAAATAAAATCAGGGAATTGTGTTTAATGAAATGCTGGGAACCTTGGATGGAGCCATAGCTGTTTTGTTCAAGCCTCAAAACTATTTTCATCTCACTCTATATCACAAGATCTTGCTCCATCTGTTAGCACTCAGGGGTTATGTTGTGAACAACTCTCAGCTACTACCACGTCAAATTTTAGCTCAATATCTGTTAAACTGACTGAGGTAAACCAGCCTTTGTGTTTCCTGAGGTTGATGAGTCGTCAAAACTGGTGTGAATGTCGTCATTGAGGAAAGAAGGCTTGAAGATCGCTGATGAAAATCTTTCTTTTATACTCTGGCCCACCTTTAGGTTTTGAAGGGTACAAATAAAAAATAAAAATGTTAGGCTAGCATAATAGAGCTTACTTTTTAATTTAGATTTTATTTTTATAAATATATCTGTCCATTAAACCTGGGTGATATTACCATACCATACCACTGCAGTCCTTCATATCGTCATGCTGCTGATGGGACCTGCTAACGCTGCTAACAAGACCACGCTGCTAACAGTATCATGCTGCTAACTGGACCATGTTGCTAAGATAACCTCACTGTCATCAGAACCACTCTGCCAATAGGACCATGCTGCTGTCAATTTATTTATTTTTCACTTGTGGTGCCTTGTTTCTGTATTTTTGTTGCATGCTTTGAATAAATCCCAGTTTATGTTAGTTTAGTTTATGTTAGTGCTCACATTAAGCATGTAAATTGTAGCCGAACAGAACCTGAGAATCATGCTGTTGTTGTTCGGTGTATGGTTTTACATTATTAGTGTTTATTTTATATCTTAGATCTTTTAGTGTACCGCTGGGCGTTCGTTTAGCATGTATCAGTGTATAGCTTATAGATCCTTGTTTACCGTTTCTTTTTGCACTTTATATTTTTGCTATTTTTGGATGTAACTGGGACCCTGTGTGCACAGTTTCGTTCCACCTCATGTATCACATGTGATGTGAATGACAATAAAGAACCTTCCTTGAATCCTTTATTTATAAAGCACTTAAACAGTAACAAGGCCAGCCATTGCTGTACAACAAAAACAAAACAAGTAAAGTACACATGATGAAATACATAGATCACAAAGAGTTAAAGATAAGAACTAAATGACTATCATTATAGAATACAGACAAGTTACTACTACTATTACTAAATAGTTAGTAATTAGTAAGTAGAAGACATAAAGTTAGATCTAAGATCGAATTTGATGTTCTCGGTTGTCTTTCTTCATCAAAATAAAAGACTACGGTACTGAAAGATCTACAAGCCAGATTCCAAAAAAGTTGGGACACTAAACAAATTGTGAATAAAAACTGAATGCAATGATGTGGAAATGGCAAATGTCAATATTTTATTCGTAATAAAACATAGATGACAGATCAAAAGTTTAATCTGAGTAAATGTAACATTTTAAAGGAAAAATATGTTGATTCAAAATTTCACAGTGTCAACAAATCCCAAAAAAGTTGGGACAAGTAGCAATAAGTGGCTGGAAAAAGGAAATTGAGCATATAACGAACAGCTGGAAGACCAATTAACACTAATTAGGTCAATTGACAACATGATTGGGTATAAAAAGAGCTTCTCAGAGTGTCAGTGTCTCTCAGAAGCCAAGATGGTAAGAGGATCACCAATTCCACCATTGTTGCACAGAAATATAGTGCAGCAATACCAGAATGGTGCAGCGTAAAATAGCAAAGACTTTTAAGTTTTCATCATCAACCGTGCATAACATCAGAAGATTCAGAGAATCTGGAACAATCGCTGTGCGTAAGGGTCAAGGCCGTAAAACTACTGGATGCTCGTGATCTCCGGGCCCTTAAACGTCACTGCACCTCAAACAGGAATCCCACTGTCAAGGAAATAACAGAATGGGCTCAGGAATACTTCCAGAAAGCATTGTCAGTGAACACAATCCAACATGCCATCCGCTGTTGCCAGCTGAAACACTACAGTGCAAAGAGGAAGCCATTTCTAAGTAAGCTCCACAAGCTCAGACGTTTGCACTGGGCCAGGGGTAATTTAAAATAGAGTGTGGCAAAATGGAAGACTGTTCTGTGGTCAGATGAGTCACGATTTGAAGTTCTTTATGGAACACTGGGACGCCATGTCATCCGGACCAGAGAGGACAAGGATAGCCCAAGTTGTTATCAACGCTCCGTTCAGAAGCCTGCATCACTGATGGTATGGGGTTGCATGAGCGCTTGTGGCATGGGCAGCTTGCATGTCTGGAAAGGCACCATTAATGCAGAGAACTATGTTCAGGTTCTAGAACAACATATGCTCCATCTAGACGTCATCTCTTTCAGGGAAGACCCTGCATTTTTCAACAAGATAATGCCAGACCACATTCTGCAGCAATCACAACATCATGGCTACGTAGGAGAAGGATCCAGGTACTGAAATGTCCAGCCTGCAGTCCAGATCTTTCACCTATAGAGAACATTTGGTGCATCATAAAGAGGAAGGTGCAACAAAGAAGGCCCAAGAGACTGAACAATTAGAGGCCTGTATTAGACATGAATGGGAGAGCATTCCTATTTCTAAACTAGAGAAACTGGTCTCCTCTGTCCCCAGACGTCTGTTGAGTGTTGTAAGAAGAAGGGGGGATGAACACAGTGGTAAAAATGGACTTGTCCCAATTTGATCTGTTGACGCCATGAAATTTTGAAACATATTTTTCCCTTAAAATGATACATTCAGTTTAAACTTTTGATCTGTGATTTGTGTTCTATTCTGAATAAAATATTAGATGTTGGCACCTCCACATCATTGCATTCAGTTTTTATTCACAATTTGTTTAGTGCCCCAACTTTTTTGGAATCCAGTTTGTATATATGTAT